>BMAO01023329.1:0-35971 GCA_019973975.1 Trichonephila clavata | reverse complement strand
TTTCAGATTGCAGTTCCATTTCATATTCCATTGTCATAAATAATAAATGTGACAAATTTAAACTAACTGAACATAAAAACTTCTTAAAATTAATGAATCATTTTTATTACAATTCTCATCACATGATTATCAATATAAATTAAGGATTTCGTCAAAACAATTCCCTTGTAAGCTCAATTTAAACGCTAATTAAATTGAATTAACTCCATTTCCGTCTGTCAATCATACTTTCAGACAACAATTCGATGTTTCGGATGAATAAATGAGATTATTGTGGTATTTAGGTGTCAGTGATATTGTCGGAAATCCAACATTCCCTTCCAATCATATCAACTCTGCATTGCTCCTTTCATGAATTATTCAACAACGAATTCCATTTGATGAATATAGTATGGAATCGTTACAGATGTTTACTATCGAGAATACATGGCGCAGAGAGTACAAATCTATCTATTTGAATTTGAAAACCAATAATGATACAGCTGCTGATTCAATTAGCATACATAGATAGCTTGCAATTTACTGTCTTCAAGACAAAGCAAATGTCCTTATGTTGTTTACGACTTCAGTCGTTTTTTCCTTCATTTATGTGAAACTTTTAGTAAACTCTTGAATTTAATTTGTCCTTCTTATGTGCAATTTTTTTGCTGCTAATTTTATTTATATAATATCATTATTTTAAACTGTATTGTTTAATAGATGAATGCTTTATTACACATGCAAACTTTAAGCCTAAGTGTTTTTCAATCTTGGTTTGTTTTCTTCTTGCTCTATTATACAATTATATTCTGATAAATGGAAATATTAGGATATAATGAAGCAAGCGTAACCTTACTTCACCATCCTAAGTCAGTGACAGCTTTAGAAATCATAATAGTTTCCCCTTTTGTGTAGTCCCTT
This sequence comes from Trichonephila clavata, assembly GCA_019973975.1. Taxonomy (NCBI): domain Eukaryota; kingdom Metazoa; phylum Arthropoda; class Arachnida; order Araneae; family Nephilidae; genus Trichonephila; species Trichonephila clavata. Next base: position 35,071 of record BMAO01023329.1, on the reverse strand, counting down.
TGTTATTATATATATAGTACTCGTTTATTGTGTTCTTCGTTTTCGGTTACAGAATTTTGTCTTTTTTTGCTATATAGAATTTTAATATGTCCATAATTTATTATTTATATAACGAATTGCGGAGGGTATTTAAATTTTAATTAAATGGAACTTTGATGAAGCTTTTCAGATATTAAATTACGACTGATAATTATTGTAGAGGTAGAATTGATAAGGAATCTTTGTGGATTTTTCTGTTTTTATTTTATTAATTTAGACACAAAACACACAAAGTAAAAGAAGATTAGCACAAGCGAAGCGACCTGGCACAAATAAGCAGTGACAGGAAAATTTTTCTTGAAACGGAAGTTTATATACAAAACGCCAACTGGAAGATCCAAAACTAACATGACTTATGTGGAAGTCTTTTAATTGGTGCACAGCAGTCGTATGATGTGGTAAGATAATGACTAATCTAAATTAGCTGTCTACATAATTTTCAAGTGTTTAAAGTCACCGTCAACTCTCACAGACGAGGAACTAACAATTACTTCAAAAATTACTTATTTACGTTATTAGTCCATTAGCCTGCGATACGCATCAACAATCCGATTGGTTCTCTTCTGAATTACACTGATCTTTGCTTCAAAGGTCATTTTTTTGTATGATGGAAATTTCCAGAAAAGTCAATTCCAGAGCTTTCTCCATTATTCCTTGGCGATAACATGTTTTCCATGAAATTTTTCAAACAGTTGCTTATCTGGTGACCCTGATCACGTCTTCTGTGGTTTTCTTATTTTTCAAGTTCATCCTGGTAAAAGAATTTTGCCAGTGAAACGATGGCATACATATGTGTTTCTATCTCAACAATTCAAGAAACCATCAGTCTAGGTGTGGCTGTCGAAGCATGAGCATCAAGTTAAACCTATGTCCCAATTAACTGATTTGTTTACACATTGATACATTGGTATATAATTTTCTTAACGTTTGTTTTTGTACTTTTAAATTTTCAATTAAACTACTTACCGAACGATGTTTGGCGTCCAACTAATTGCTACAGTACGAAATAAGTTTTAAGGTTCCACAAGTTACCTTCCCACTGCTTTTGTCTGGGGTACCACTACGTATATGTTACGAACAACAAGAAGCTAATTCAATCACTCAATATATAAATACACACACATATATATATATATATACACTGGTGTGCAAAAACTAAGGACGAAGTCGAAAAATTAGCATATCAGCTGAACGAAGAGGCAGAGCGGACACAAAGACCAATCAGGAGATTAAGTGAGGTGATGTACGGTAGCACATGCGCAGATATGCAGGTAGACGTAATGGGGGAGTGTCTGAGTAGTAAAGCATGTTGTCGGTGTAAGATTAGTATTTCTGGCAAAGAGATTGCACACCGTATAGCAGTTAAAATCACACCGAGTTGCTGCCTCAGCGAGAAATGGCGAATAATCAATCTGTTAGACGACATCTGGATGCTTTTACCCGAGGTCGAATCACTGGGAAGTTGGAGGAAGGTCGCAGTGTGACAAGTGTGGCTGCAGAGTTCGGAATTGCTCACAGCATCGTTTCACGACTTTGGAGACAATTTCAAACTACAGGAACAGCTATCCGGGGTTCAGTAGTGGTCGTCCACGAGGAACCACACCCGCAGATGACCGGTATATTGCCTTACAGGCCAGAAGAAACAGGCGGCAGACAGCGGGAGAAATCGCTAGACACACGACACAGGCGACTGGACGACCGATATCGCGTTTTACCGTGGCCAGAAGACTGCACGGTGGTGGTCTGTTTGCACGACGCCCTGTATGGTGTGTACCTCTAACGCCTGCCCATCGGAGAAGGCGTTCTCTGTGGTGCCGGGAATACCGGAATTGGAGAGACAATGAATGGGGACGAGTACTCTTTACAGATGAGAGCAGATTCAGTCTGAGTAGCGATTCGCATACTCATCTGGAGAGAGCGGGGAAGCCGCAATCATCCCTCGAACATCATTGAAAGGGACAGGTATGGAGGTGGCGGTGTTCTCGTTTGGGGAGGCATCATGCTTGGTAGTCGTACAGACCATCACATCTTCGACGCAGGTTCAGTCAACGGGACCCGTTATTGTAACGAGATTCTTCTTCCATATGTGCGTCTTTTTAGAGCCGCTATGGGTCCGCAGTTCCTTTTCATGGACGACAATGCACCATGTCATCGCACAGTAGCTGCCGAACAGCTCTTAGAGAGTGAGGATATTGAACGTATGGATTGGCCGGCACGATCTCCGGATCTCAATCCCATCGAGCATGTATGGGATTTTCTAGGCAGACGCTTGGCAGCTCGTACCTTACCAACAGTAATGATTCCGGAGCTTCGATTGGCAATTCAAGACGAATGAGCAGCAATGCCTCAACAACTCATTGACACACTCATTCTCAGCATGGGCAGACGCTCTGAAACCTGCCTAGCAGTCAGGGAGATCATATCCCCTACTAAAGACCGGATATTTCTTGCTGGACACCCATCACAGGGATGTTTCGGCCTTCAGTCGCATTTAGCTCCATGCTACTTTTTCAATAAAGCTTCTTTTTATCCCTCTGATTTCTCTTTTAGTAAGTGTTGCTTACATTACTCATGTCCTTACGTATTGGGGATCTTACAATATTAAATGTGTTGATTTGGAATGCTTTTGTACAAAGTTATATTGAAAAAACCGTCTCGTCCTTAATTTTTGCACACCAGTGCTGGTGTGCAAGCGTCTGCCTAGAAAATCCCATATATGCTCGATGGGATTGAGATCCGGAGATCGTGCCGGCCAATCCATACGTTCAATATCCTCACTGTCTAAGAGCTGTTCGGCAGCTACTGTGCGATGACATGGTGCATTATCGTCCATGAAAAGGAACTGCGGACCCATAGCGCCTCTAAAAAGACGCATATATGGAAGAAGAATCTCGTTACAATAACGGGTCCCGTTGACTGAACCTGCGTCGAAGATGTGAAGGTTTGTACGACTACCAAGCATGATGCCTCCCCAAACGAGAACACCGCCACCTCCATACCTGTCCCTTTCAATGATGTTCGAGGGATGATTGCGGCTTCCCCGCTCTCTCCAGATGAGTATGCGATGAGAATCGCTACTCAGACTGAATCTGCTCTCATCTGTAAAGAGTACTCGTCCCCATTCATTGTCTCTCCAATTCCGGTATTCCCAGCACCACGGAGAACGCCTTCTCCGATGGGCAGGCGTTAGAGGTACACACCGTACAGGGCGTCGTGCAAACAGACCACCACCGTGCAGTCTTCTGGCCACGGTAAAACGCGATATCGGTCGTCCAGTCGCCTTTGTCGTGTGTCTAGCGATTTCTCCCTCTGTCTGCCGCCTGTTTTTTCTGGCCTGTAAGGCAATATATCGGTCATCTGCGGGTGTGGTTCCTCGTGGACGACCACTATTGAACCCCCGGATAGCTGTTCCTGTAGTTTGAAATTGTCTCCAAAGTCGTGAAACGATGCTGTGAGCAATTCCGAACTCTGCAGCCACACTTGTCACACTACGACCTTCCTCCAACTTCCCAATGATTCGAGCTCAGGTAAAAGCATCCAGATGTCGTCTAACAGATTGATTATTCGCCATTTCTCGCTGAGACAGCAATGCGGTGTGATTTTAACTGCTATATGGTGTGCAATCTCTTTGCCAGAAATACTAATCTTACACCGACAACATGCTTTACTACTCAGACACTCCCCCATTACGTCTACCTGCATATCTGCGCATGTGCTACCGTACATCACCTCACTTAATCTCCTGATTGGTCTTTCTGTCCGCTCTGCCTCTTCGTTCAGCTAATATGCTAATTTTTCGACTTCGTCCTTAATTTTTGCACACCAGAATATATTTATATGTCTTACTTATTGAGAAAATTATAAAAGTATGAATATCCTAGCAAATAATATTTCAACGTAAGATAAACTACTTTTCATAGATACTCAAAATGTACTTTTGAAGTTTTGTACCTGTTGAAACTCATAACCGACTGGATAAATTGTGTATAAATACACAACAAAATCTTTACATAGTTACTGACCACATTCAAATAAAAACTACCGACTCAAATTTTTATAACTATTGTTGTTTTGAAGTTTGTCCTCAACAAACAATCATTGTATATTCTGTGCCTGTTATTAATTAATTTAATAATTTTTAATAATTTTTTATCAAACTTTCGACAGAAAATTTCTTATTTTAAGATTCTAAAAAGTAGATCATAACCACTGTAACTTCTTATGATTTTTTTGCACAACGGTGAGCAAAAACTTAGTGAATAAACTCAAAGGAAATTTAGCATGAAAATATTTAAGTAATAAAACTTAAAATGATAGTAAGCAATTAATGTCCAGGATTTATGTTCATGAAAGGCTTGATAGTCTAAAAAAGAATGTAGCAAGAAGGCATGGGGAGGGTTTAATATAAGATATGATAGCCCCTGCCATCAAAGCAGCTCCCACAAACAATTCGTATGTTATTTGAAAGGCTAGTTATATATATATTATATATATATATATATATATATTATATATATATATATATATATATATATGAGTTATTAGGACAATAAATTCCATTCTATCTAATCTTTGACTTCGTGATTGTTCTAGAAGGAGCTGGAGAGCTGCAATCGATCTGATAAGACCATCTCAGACATTCTGTATGGGTTTCAGGTCTAGAAATCTGGCTGACCCCTCCATTTTTGAATATCCTCAGTCTCGAAGTATTCGTCAAACAATTGAGCCTTGTACAGACACGTGGTATCGTCCATAAACATGTCCTGGGTGCTAAATACCATTCAGGAAAGATTCACACAAAGCTGTAAGATCTCACTACTACTCATCAGAGTAGTCAAGAGGCCTTCCTGAAAACGTGCAGCTCCGTGCGTCCTCTAGCATCAGATTGGTCAAGACTCTAACATCACCACCTCCATAGTGGTCCATGATGTTAGAGAGATGGTATCATGTTCTTAATTCTCTTCATATGTGAACATGTTGATAATCATTGCTCAAAATGAATTTTGACTTATCAGTAAAGAAAATAGAAGCTCTCTGTTCTCATCTTCAAGAATGATGGTCTGCACCGTGTCAAGTAGGCTATCTAATGATCTGGAGTGAATAGACTAGGCCATTGGTCTGCTAGGTCTTTCTTCAATAAGCCTTTGGAAAAAAATATACCTCGAATCAGAGATACCAGAAACAGGAAAGAGCTTATTTGTGAATTGAATAGTTGTCAGCCCGAATTGTGCATCTTGGACTCAGCGGGCAGCTTGGCTTATGATGACTCTTAAGCGCCTTGTACTTGGTTTTCTGGATGTACTTCTGGGCTCCTAAAACTGGTTTCGTAACCTAGAAACCACATTTAGGGAGCACACTGAGTCCTCTTGCTGCTTCCACTTGGGATTGGTGATACGGGTACGTGTTTATGAAGATCAAACACTGTCCATGAAATGTCTGTACGAGTGGGTAATCCGTTTTCGAGAAGACTGGAGCAGTGTCACTGACAAACCCGTAGCGGAAAGCCGACGATCTCCGTCAGTGACAAAACCATTGAGTGAGTGTCACTTTTTTTGATAGTCAAGGCATTATACACAAATAAATCCTACCTAGGGTACGATGAAGCTGCAAGGTACATCGAAATTTTGACCCGTTTCATGAAACGTCTAGGCAGGGCACGGCCCCAGTATGTCCAACAAGGTTCATGGTTTTGTAACCTACCTATTATTTTTCATCCTGTAGAAGTTCTCTTTATGCCATTGTTTTCAAAAGTTTCTAAACCTCCAGAAGTATGAGCACATCTAAAAGCACACAAAGCAGAGTTTGAAATACTCATTTTATCAGTTTTCTTTATTTGCATAAAATAAAAAGAGAGATAGAGTTTGATTAGATAATGAAGAAAAACATATTTTTGTAATGATTTTACAATTTCAAAAAAAAAAAAAACTGTTTAGTAGTTAATAAAAATCTGCAAAACTGTGTTTGTCTCTTAGCTTTTGCACATCAGCGTATGTGATTACATATGAATATAAAGAAAATTAACGCAAAAGCTATGAAACATCCCGTCCTTATTGACGAGTAAAAATTGTTTATTTGAATGCTTACATTTAGTTCGAACAGTAGCCAACCTAATGAGAATATTTTAAATGAATACATTTTCAACGTTTTTTTTTGTGATTCCTTTTTCATTCAAAAAATCGTCCTAACTATAGTTATAAAATTATTTGATATCATAACTTAGTTTTCAAGCATTGAATCGCTTCTCTAATGGTTACATAGTATGGTATACAAAACATACGACGAAAATCATATGAAGAAATATAATTAATCATAAGTTAAGAAATATAATTTTCAAAATATATGACTTAGTATATGCATCTTACAGATGTACAGATTATGAGTTTCATTTAAATGCTAAATATTTAATAATTGATATAGATATTAAAAGCTTCTAAAATTTAGAATTACTCTAATATAAGCTTTTTAAGTAAAAGCTTTAAATCTAAACTGGTTGTCCATTTACACATGTATAATTCACACTTCTTATACGATTAAAAAACCAGCAGTAACAGTTTTTGAAAATTCATTCCGTTACACAAAGAATGAAATGTTCAACGAACCAGAAACTTAAGATGAATCTTGTTTAATTTCCATTCTTTTGCTTTCAACTTTATAGTTTTCGGAAGACATTAAAATATGTCTCCGATGTAAAAGGAATTAAAATTTCATTACATTTCCTTAAGACAAGTACTTTAAAATTAATTCAAAGTACTTCAGAATTTTCCATTTGTCTGGAATTTTTAATAATTTAAATCAAGCTAAAGAATATTCATGCACACTTATTATTAAAGTATATATTGTACATATATATTTGCACATCTCTCTAAAATATGCTATTCAATAATTGTTTTTAATGCATATTTTGAAAAGATTTAAATACACTTTTTTTGAAAGTTTTGTAATTAAATTACTTTTACATTACCATTATGTTCAAAGTTGTAATTTCTCAAAAAGCGTTTTCATTCGCTAATGATCGAAATCATATTAAGAAGACTTTTAAAAAGAAATTCATGTAAGAAACATTTATTTTACAGTAAGCCCCAAGGAAAAAGGTTTCATCAGATATATTAATTAGCTAATTGAAACTCATTGTACATCGATATAGTTAAAGCCTTAACAATGTCAGTGTGCATTAACATCAGCATTTCACAAATTCAATTTAATAAAACAACCTCTGACAAAATAAAGTTCGTTGAATGAAGTCAGAACGACCGATCCGACAAAACTGGCGAAACAAAACGCTGCATATACGTAGCGGCAGGTGTTCACTATCTGCCCTCACCATTTTCCGGTTGAGTGTCGTTTGTATTCCGAGTAAGACTCGTTTTACAAAGTGCTTGTTTAGTGCCTTGGTTCTTAACTGAGAACAGGAAAATGAACGAACAAAAGATCAATTTAAGATTTTTAAGCTTGACAAGACCCCGAGAGAAACTTATTCGATGCTGGTACATGTTTAAGAGACCAAACACTGTCCATGAAAATGTGTTTACAAGAGGTTTACCCGTTTTCAAGAAGGCCGGGAAAGTGTTTCTGACAACCTCCGTAGCGAAATACCAGCGACCTCCATCTGTGACGAAAATATTGAGAAAGTGATTAAATTATTTACGAAAGATCATGGATTAACTCAGCGCATGATAGCTGGACGAAGAATGTTGCAAGGTACATTTAAATTTCACCCCGTTACAATAAACGTCTACGCAGGACACAACTCCAGTACGGACCACAAGGTTCATGGTTTTTTGTTCCCGACAATGCTCACTCTCACACAGCCAATATCGTCAAATAGTTCCTGGCAAAAAAAGGGATGGTGCAAATTGAACATCCACTATTTTGCCAGATCTCAATCTTCCAGACTTCTTCCTATTAGCGTGACTCAAACTCGCTTTGAAAGGAAAGAGATTCGATGATATTTCTAACGTTCAACGAAACGTGACGAGTCTTTAGAACTCCATCTCAAAAGAAGACTTCTTGCAAAGTTCCCAGGACATGTATAGCAGATCTTAGCGATGCATAGTTATGGGATGTGACTCTTTCGAAGGACTGTAAGGTAACTTTCATTAATATTTCTTCTACGTTAATGTTACAGCACTATTCACCGAACTTTATTGTCAGAGGTTGTAGTTAGCATAATTCTCATTCACTGTTTAGAACGTCTGAATGTGTATGGTCGTCATTCAGTGAGTTATTCGTCCAGGACATAAAGCCTAGGTTGATGATCACGTGCCTTATAAGATTTCTTCTCACGCGTATTTTCAAATAAAAAAGTTTATAGAATTAGCACAGATAGTTTATAAGATAAAAAAAAATTAATGAAAAAAATGTGTATGCTTCAGATAGGGTTACCAGAAATGAAACTATTGCATTTGGCGTCTGGCGTTTTATTTTACAGCAATTTTTATGGGAAAATATTCTACCATTTTTACAACATTTTCGTTTTTATGGTAATACGCTTAAAAATTACAGATTTGTTTTTTCAATGAAGCATACAAACGCGGGTTTTGAGCTTTGCGTGAATTTTAAGAATACGCTGCGAATTTATAAAACAAAAAGAAACAAAAGCTATTGAATAGAAAATCAGTTCTCAATTTATAAATTGGGTAACTTTGGAGGGGTTTTGTCAAAAATGCTTTTCAAATCCATATTTATTATTGCCCAAAGTTCTTGATTCGGCTGAATTGAAGTTTTTGCAAGGATTTAAATAATAATGTATTCGTGTTTAAGGGATTCAGTGTTGTGAATTACTGACAACACCAATTATGTTAAAACTGATAAAATATTTATATTAAGTCATAAAATCAATAAAGCTTATGGGTTTGTTTAATATATTTCTTTGTTTATTCAAAACTCATTATGTTTCTTATAAATTTGAATAACTACTCTTACTTTTTAAAATAGAATATTTCTAACAATTTGTGTGGGCGCATTCTCTTATGTAATTTTCTTTTACATTTTCTGCAATCGTAACTGTAGAAGAAGTAGTTTTAAATGTTCACATCAAGGTATCCTACATCATTCTGAATCATCAAATCCCACAGAATTTTCATATATTAGAATTTTACGTAAGTTTCTTCGAAAGCTTCTGTAGTTGATATTATATTTCCTAAATTTTTGTGACTTTATTATTAGTTTTTGTGTAAGTAATTTTTTACTTTCCCCTTTTTAGCACATTTGTCATTGAGCTGTGAGTCCTGAATGCTCTTGAAGGTATATAATTACTTGGTTGTTCGTTGGAATTATAAAAATAGTTAATAAAAGTGTATAACTGTAAAAAAAATGAGTAAAATGAAATAATAATAATTTTTTAAAAAATTAGCGACCAAATATCTTGCTTGATATGTTCAAATTTAAAAAAAAACGATCCAAATCGTACTGTCACCTGCATGGTGCTCAAAGCTCAAAGCTAACACGATAGGCGTACACCTAGTCCCTTTTCACGATGAATTTCGTGGGCCTCGGTCTGACACCGTCAGACAGGTGGCATTGGAAACAACAACAAATGTAAAAAAAAAAAAAACCCGATTCAAGTAAAATTTAATTGGTAGAGAATCCTCAATTTTACAGTTTTTTTTGATTTTCAAAAAGAGTATATATATTGTTAATGCCTTAAACCTTCCTTTTTCTTGCCCAAAAGCTTAAAAAAATGCACATTTTTTTTAACTAAGCAAAATACTTAACAGAATGCGAAAATGGAAGATTTTTTTTTTAATTTTCACTTTTTAATGTTTTCCCCAGTCTTTTTTTTATTTTGTAATTCTGAGAAACAAATGCACCTAAATACGTGCTTCTTATAAATACATTCTGCATGCTATAAAGAATATTTCATATATCTAAAAATAATTTCTCTCATACTTACAAAAACTTTCATAATTGTACCTATTTTGCAAAAAGTTGAGAATTCTGTGTGTGTGTGCATGTATATATGCACACACAATTTGAAGGATGGTACAATACTAAGTCTTACATTGAAATGGGGACAGAGATAATATAGGCATTTTTGGATTATCTTTCTATTTTCATTTCTTCTCAAGAAACAGATTGCACACTGCATTGCCAAACTGTTTTATCCAAAATTTTTGGAATCTAAATTCCCGACTTTATCATGAAAAAAAAAAATCCTGATGAGAAGCATTGTAGTACCATGGAGAAACTGCATGTCTTAAGAACACTAGCACTAATAACTTCACTATAAGAACTAAAAATATGAGCAAATAAAAAAAATAGAAGGAAGAAATATCCGTGCCCGTACAGCGTACGGGTAAACCGGTTGTGGCTAGTTTTCTGTAGCCCGTATTGTGTACGGACAGACCAGTAAGAGGTTAAATATACACGGTAAGGTTGTTGAATGAGAAACTAAAGTAGAGCATCTTGTTTAATTTTTTGAAGTGAAAACTTCTTTAGCGGCATTGAGCACCTTTTGGTAGGGGAAAATCTTATATTATGTGTTCGCGTCACCGACATGCTCTGACTGGCGCATGCGCAGTGTGCTGTTTGCTTAGACACTTTTTGGATGGGTGAAATCTCGTGCGTTCGCGTCACAGACATGCTCTGACTGGCGCATGCGCAGCGTGCTGTTCGATTAGACACTTTTTGGATGGGTGAAATCTCGTGCGTTCGCGTCACCGACATGCTTACAGCAGTATATCAGTAGCTATACAGCTGGCGTATAGTGCTGTGTATATCTTATAAGTGAAATTCAATGGATTTAATGAAAAGTTCAATGTGTATATACTGTGCACTGCTCGTTGCGATTCCGAGAATGGGCAATACATATTAATGTTTGCCGTTTATATTTCGCCTGGAAAATCTATGAGACAGATACAACAATTTTTATTCGAAAATTTGATGATTTATACAAAAGAAGGTTCTGAAATACTCGAAAAAATACTTAGCGAAAAATATGGTAATGTACCCATGATTTTAAGTGGAGACTTCAATATTAACTTGGCAGATGATAAAAATCTACCGCTAATTGATTTTCTAAATGAAACACTTAATTTAAATATGTCCAATGTTCGAAGAAAAAAAAACTCAATACTACAAAATATAAAACAACTATCGATGTGGTTTTTACGCGATACTTAGATAAATTTGAATCAAACATTTTCCTTTCTTACTTTAGTTACCATAAGCCTATTGTTTCTTTTTTAGAACAAAATGAAATAATTGAAAGTACAAAAAGTCTAAGTATTGTTGAAATTAATGATGACAATGAGGCAAACAATTAAAATAATGTTAAAAATCAAATACATTGAAATCTAAGTAAATACAAATACTATCCATAAATAATTTGATTGTATATTAATTGTTATTTCATTTGAATTGTATTTATATTTTGTCATGATCTTGTACAGCCCGTGATATATTTGAATAATAAAAAACCATATAAACATGCATTTAGTTGTTGCTCGGAGTGTCAATAGATGTGAAAACCAGATTGATGTTGATAATTTTAATTCAAACATGATGAAATTTCAAATTTTAATACTAAAAGTTCTAAGTTTTCACTTCTATCGGCAGTCTCTATAACTGCCAATTTTTTTCTTCTTTTTGTTTCTCTATACTTTAGTATCAGGTTTACACCTAGATATTAGTCGTAGGGGAATCTGTTCAAATTTGCACTGTTTTTTGATAATAAAAATATTGTAGAAGATATAGAAGTTCTATAAACTAAATCTGCGATTGAAATATAAATTTAAAAAAAATATACTCACAAATTATTTTACTTGGCTAAAGATCATTTGTAAGTTGTTATAATAATCGCATTAAATTATTCGTATATTCTGAGAAATCCTGCATTAAAATTTACAGAGGTGATTCAACAAAACATATATACACTTCTCTAATCACAGATATATTCAAAAATAAATATTACTGAAGGGAATGAACTAATAAAAATAATTAAACAATTACTAATATATATAAGAAATGAAACCATTTTAACCACAAAATTAGAAAGAATAGAGTTCCAAGTAACGTATATTCAAAAATATAGAGAAACGTAATGTATATTATATATAAAATTTTAAGGCCTATATAATGATAGTTTGATACATTAAACACACACACAAAACTGATACTATAAAGATAGTAATAACTGGTGACAATATATTTTTTCTCCCTTTCTCTAGTGTGTCTCTTAATTTCTTATTAAAACAATTAACACAAGAAATGCTTATTATGTCAAGAAGCAAATATCAGACTAATCAATAGTTTATTTCCCAAAAAGTAACCGGAAAGTTGAAAATAATACGTGACTTTGCATTTAATAGCTCTCCTTTTTATGTACGTGAACATAAAAAGAGTCGATCAAATATTTGCTTTTTATATAATGAAATGACAAAAAGATAACCCTGGAAAAGAGAAGATAATAACCATTTGCCATTAACTTAGATCGAACTGAAAATATTTAATATTATAAGGCAAGAAGTAAAAATTTTAAGAGGAGAAACTTTTTTTATTTCAAGGTATCTAAAAATATCATCTACATTTTAAATATTAATATTTTGTTTTTGTTTAATTCATATGCGATTTCAAAAATGTGAAAACTAGGTATGACTTTTTAAATTTTTGCTTTAGATGAAAATTGTGAATAATTTAAATCTGATCTAATTTAAAATTCACATCACGAACTTTCAAAAAAACTTTTTTCATAATGTTTTAGTGATTCTATATTTTAAACATTTGCATTTAGGTTACGTAATTGCCATATTTATTGTTCTAAAATTAAAAAAAAAAAGTATTTTCTTAAATCAAATTTCTGTAAAAGAACGTTTTTGGTTAAGCATTATTTGAAGCAAAACGACATAATAATCTTTTTTTAAAAGTTTCTGACAGCTCTAATGGTTCATAAGTAGAAAAATAAAATGGATTGTTCGAATGAATGTAGTCTGCATATAGAAATTGAAAAACCAGAAAAGCAAAGTTTTTTTACGGAGTAAGAAAGAAAAATTACTTTAATTGAATTTATTTTTTGCTTCTGAATGTTTCATCTGAGTGTACATACGTTCTAAAAACATAAAATTAAACTCTTTACCGATACAGGTTTTCTATTTTGCCTTGAAAATAAGTAATTAGTGAGGTAATTTAAACTTTGACAAATCACTATTGCTAAATGAACAATACACATAACAGTATTGCGTACAGTAGAGGACAAACAGTTTCGTGTAGAAAGCTTAGTGTTCTTTCCCAATCAAATTGCAAAACCCTGTTCAAGGTTTTGGAATCTTTATTTAAGAGAAAAATATTTTTGTTTATATTTTCCTCTCGATCACTTTTCAAACATTTTATTTATTTAAAATAGGGAAATAAATTGCTTACATCATTCATATTTCGTGCAATGCTTGAAGAAAAATGTATTTTTTTGTACATAAACATGACTGTTTCTGGAATTTTCTATTTTCCCTAAAGCAAAAAGTCCCAATCCTTCTGTATTTACCGACATAAAACTTCTTGTATATATGTAAATAGTCAGATTTTTTTGTCTGGAAAGAAATTCCTCGAACACAGAAAAACATGTAAAAGTTTTCAACTATACTCCACATAAATTCGAAGAAATATTTTTATTGTTTCGAATTAAGCATCATTAAATATATCATATCGTATTCTAGCTAAAAAGAAATTTATTTTGTGTTCAAGTAAATAGTTCTTAAAATATATTTCCATCTTAGAAGCTGTTAATTAAGTTTTCGTAACATTAAAATCTAAAAATCTTATAATACTCTTCTTTAATTTTAAAAATCAATATCCTTATTTTTTAGATTGGAAATACTTTCAAAGAAATCTTTTTTGTTTCAAATGGGCTGCAGTTTGGTACATAAGCCTCAGCAGACACGGAAAGTCCCCAAAGTGTGCGAGACATTTCATTGGTGGCTCTCACTACCAAATTTTGACGCCTGAATTTATTTATTTTAAGCTCTTGTCGGATGCTTTGTCAAGATTGCCAGAGCCAAATTGATACTCAAGAAATCTTTTACATACCACATAATCATATGATATGCGTGCCATTCAGAAAATCTATCGACTCCAGTCAGGATCGAACCCTCAAACTTGAGCTTACGAGGCGGTCATTTTAATAGAAAATATGAAACCACAAAAATTGCTTTACGCTTCTGAGTTTCTCTGAAAGAAACGCATAAAAAGAATTCGCATAGAAAATATAGGGAAAGAAGATTATCGTTTGAAATTTGAAATGTCAAAAAAAAAAAAAAAAAAAAAAAAAAAAAAAAGGAAATAAAAAAAAATGAGTAAAAATTATAGTACTAAAATCTCGAAAATGTTTCCCGAACTTCCACTAAAAAGCATAATATAATTATTGTAGATTATAAATAAAAATTTAAACAAAAAAAGGAATTCAAATTTGTTTTTAAGAAGAGTTAGAATATCAGATGAGACAGACATAAAAAAATCACTGTAATTCTAAACAGTATTAAATGAGAATACAAAATTTATATGAAAAGAATTAGAGTCATATGAAGAGAATAATAATTTTAATATACTCTGAAATTTCAAGATGCTTAGAATATTTTAAGGCCAAATCGGAGTATTAAAAAAATGTGAAATTAGCTCATACGCCCTCGTATGTACTGGCTGAAACAGCGTGTTCGTTCGCATGGCTAATTTATTTATTTACAATGATGATGTTTTTTAAATGTTAATCTAAATGGTTTAAAGTAAAAGTCGCAATGTTGATTTATAATGTTATTCTTCAGGTATGGTCAGCCATGGGGACAATAAAGTTTAAATTTTGTGAGCGACTTCCATTTGAAGTCGCTCCCTCACCATCCTTTCTACCTAAGGGTAGGGGGGGACAAAGCATGACTAGAAACTTCTATAATAATTATTATTTTATTATTATTCAAGCACACTAATCAACCACAAGTTAAACCACAAGAGGATGCCTTAGGAATAATATAAAGAAAACAATAAACCCTAAGTGAACAAGCGCAAGCAATCAGTTTAATTTAATGTAATCTATCTTAAACTATAAATACCCAATTCACTAATTTAGTACAGTGGCAAACTCCGCTCTTAACTCAAGTTTTGAAAATCAATTTAAATCTCACCTTCGTACGCCTCCACAGTTTCTCCGCTCCTTCTATCTTACAATTACAAAACCCTGACTTTATATAGACAAACTAATCTCCATATCATGGTTTCTTCTTGAGAGGGGTGGCTGTGAATTAATGCGAAGGCTAGCTCAAAGATTCCCCCAAGAGGATTAGTGTGAAGGTCCCGTAAAGATCCGTCACAATTCTTTTCTTTAGAAGTATTGAATTCTTCTTGCGTTTTTCTAGTAATATGTTTGTAATATATGTTTATGTTAACCAAATAAATAAGTATTTGTAATAAAGTTAGCAATTTTATAAAATAGATTAATCTTTTCCATCCAATATTTTAACAGCGACACTTACTCTGTGATTGACGAGTTATCTCGCCAACGCTGGATTTCTGTGACACATATAGTTGCGCGCTCTCAAAAGAGGCGCCACAGTTAACTGGTTAAAACTTAATATGAAACTCCATGTATTTTAAAGTTGCGTTTGTCATATAATTCACTCATATATTTTTTAGGAAAGTAGTTGATTTTTTATTAAAATATATACAAGAATCAGAAAACTAGCCATGACATTTTAATTTTTTACAAAAACAATAAAAAAAACCCCCAATGTAATGGAATATTTTAAACGAAACAAAACTTTTTCGAATAAGATAATCTTCAAAGAGAGACGAATTCTTATTTTAAAATGATTGGATTGATTTAAATATTTTGATGCTTCTTCTCAATTTCTAAAAGCTTTCTTCAAATTTCAAGATAAGTACAACATTTATTAGTCTTTTAATTTATTGGAGTGCTTTGAAGGTGAAATTCAAACACACCAAAACGCGTCACTACTTTGAAAAGAAATTGAAACACAAATGAAATCCTTAGAATATAATATAAAACTCTTAAAATACTCCATTCAGTGTTCTATTCTGTGAAGGATTTAGTTGTTTCAATCAGTGATTTAATGGATAATACGAATTTATTTCATTATCCAGCACGCAATTCCTCCGGTACCCTTCCTTCAATCCTTAGATTAGAAATTTAATTTATCTAAAAGCTCATACACACATTCTCTCCTCTTTAATTAAGCATTCTTGAAATTTTAAGTCATTTTTGTTATGACTAAGAACTTTTAGCACATTTGAAACTTGCTTGAGATTATCCATCTCTGTTTTAATTAACATGTTATGGAAATTTATGGAAATCTTATAAAAGGCCTTTTGTACTTGAATTTAATAGGAGATTTAAAGTTTTCAATGTGTTATCTTTGGCAGTAACCCTTCAAGCATAGCTTTGATTTTTTTCATTTTTTGATTTTGTCTCATGTTGAGAAAACATTATTACAAGATCACAGAAAATGCATGTTTCCTTCAAAAAATTGTCATTCAGGAATTTTTATCTGGAAAATAAACAGTAATAAAATTTAGGTTAAATTAATGCGTATTCACTTCCACTTAAAAGCAGAGTATTTCCTTGGCATTCCTTTACATTAATCAGCATTGTTTTTAAATCTTATATGCACATTGTGGCTCAAAACTGTATAGCAAGTATATTAAATTGCTTATTTGATTCAAATATCTGTAGCGGTGGTATCTATATGAGCCAATAACAGCCTCCGTACTGAAGTGATCATTTTGGTCCAGTGGTACGGTACGTGCTTACGGAACCAAAAATTGCGAGTTCTATCCACCTCATTGTGACCTCGACGCTGAAAAAAGAAAATTCAACCTTCACACAGCTGTCATGGCGCCATATATATATATATATATATATAAAATATTATATATATATATATATACGCCGCAAGAGCAACCAAAGCTGTCAGACACAAATGACGCAGCAATCAAAGTCGTCAGACCCAATTGACTCAACAGCAACAACTCACACGCTCGCCATAACAACTATATCATTCGTTCACCTATCCACACCTACTCACTTGTGGGGGAGAAGTGTAGAAATGGTATATATATAAGCCAGTAACAGCCTCCGGACTGAAATGATCATTTTGGTCCAGTGGTATAGTACGTGCTTACGGATCGAATGGTACCGAGTTTTATCCACCTCATATCTTTGAATAAATTCAGAAATTTGATTAAATAGTTTCTAAAAGAACAAATGTAAAAAATTATGTAATTCTATAAAAAGTAATGTAAAAAAGGACATATATGTTTTTAATGTTTTCATTAGGACATAAAATAACCTGAATTTATAAAAAGTCAAATATTTGGTATCAGTGTTATTAAAGATTAACAGCAGAAAGATTATGTAAAGGTTGCTTACCAAATCTTGAAATTAAGTGTTATATTGCACTTTTACTATTTTTTGGATAGCACTGGTATAATATTGTACTCCAAAAGTAAATTTTAAAAAAAGCAAATTGTTTTCATCAATTAAATTTACTAACGTCGGTAAAATGACGCAATTAAAATTTTATCCCACACTAAATAAACGTTTTGTTTATAGAAGAATAAAAAAAAGCACATTTATTTTAGATTTAAAAGTTCTTATATTATTTCTAAAAGTATATTTTAGCATATTCTAACTAACAAACGCTTCATTACGTCATCTCGTTTACATTTATTGTTGACTGTTGTATTGCATCAAGTGGGCTTTAGTAATTTTTACTTTCTTTCACCTCGTTTTATTAAATACTAGCTGTATGGCCCGGCGTTGCACGGGCTTTCTTGAATGGGTTACTTTTCCCTCTGAGAAATTTTCCCTTTCCCTCTTAAAGTAAGAACTTTTAGGGAATTTCTATATTTATGTCAGGGCAATTTCCGTTTTATAACTCTCTTCCACTTCTTTCCCTTATCAAAAGAGAAACACAAATTTATTTTAGAAATACAAAAGCAACTAAAGAATTCGATTAATTTTTTTCTCTAAAATAGAATGTTTCAAATAGAAAAGTGTCATGGAAGACATAAGCAATGTTTGAAGATGATGCATTAATATTTATAATAATTCATTCGACAAAATTTTGGGTATTTCGCCGTTATCAAAAAATTTTAACTAAAAATATCGGGCTAAAAGGAGCGGGAAAATAAACAGAATTTGGGGGGTCTCGTAATTCAATGTTCAGTATGAGTCTTTGCATTTCGAGAAGCTATTTTCATTAAATTCCTCAGTGGAGTAAACCTTTAAGACCATTTGAGAGAGAAATGGATAAACCCCTTCAGATTATTTCTCTAATTGAAGCTTTCGAGGACAATAATTTACTAGCGACACGCAACTTAGAGGATGTAATCAGAGTAACAAATGGGAACGATTGTCGCAACGATAGGATTCTTGCTTATAATGCGGTTAAAAGCTGGCAGGAGCATTTTTATTCAATAATTTCAGCTCTTGGGAACTCCTTTTGATAAAACGAATAACAGGAGTGCAAAAAAAAGTACAATGCAAATAGAATGTGTACATAAATAAACAAATCCGAAAAACTGAATAAGATTCAATATTTACATTTGAATAAAATCCAAAAAAATTGAATGCATTGATTCTTTTATTTTTACACAAGAAAGTCAAATAAACGTTATAAAATTATGCAAACCTGTGTTTATTGATTATAATAAAAATTATTACCTGTGTTATATTTAATGTGAAAATTTTAATTTTAAAATTTGATGATGTTATCTACTTAACACAAATTTAAGTTTAAATTATATTTAAATCTCTTCAGTCTACGTATATAAAAATGCTTTTAAATTAATTAACTATAAGATATAAATGCATAAGTAAATATGATACATGGTAATTATATGACTCAAAATAATACCTATTGTTTTAAGTATGATAGATAAGCAAAATGTAATTCATCATCTATTTAAATCCTGTTTGAATCTTTTTAATCTAACAAACACTAATGAATATATACAAGTATATACACTGATAGATCAAATTATTATGACCACTTGATACTTATACGGAGATCAAATATAACTACCAATAGTTGCTATTAGCGCGAGCAAGATAGTTATTAAAAAGGAATATAACTAGCGTTTCTCAAACTGTAGGGCGCACCCCCACGAGGGGCATGATAATTCAACGAGGGGGGCACGAGCATATTAAAAAGTCAAAAACAAAAACAAAATATTAAAAAAAGTATCAATTTAATGAAAGTAAACAATTGAAATTCATTCTGGCATAATAAAAAAATAAAATGCACATTTACATTAATATAATACAATTAGAAATGTATCAGTACTGCACAATTTATTTTATAATTAATTTAACAATGCTAACTTAAGAACAAGTTTAATAACTACCATTCATCCATGGGCTTGTCATACATAAAATTATATACAAAAATTAACACTTATTTTGATAATTTGTACGGTTTATAATTAATCCCTTAACTACCGATTAAAAGTTACTCGATTCGCTCCCCAATGCCATCGTTTTTCTCGTAGACACGAGTCTGGGACATATTGGAAGGGCGGGGGGGGGAGGAATAACTAGGCAAATCCTCTGAAATGGGTAAATCCTTCATAAACTCTGTCAATGATCATTGCATTCCAAAGTCTTCGGGTTAGTTTTATAGATACCAGTTCACAGAAAAAGATCGTACTTCGGGAAAACATATATACATACGTCGAGGGGAAATAATGCTTTAGCTGAGAGAGACGTTTATCTAGGCCGTGGCACTTAAGAGATTAAAGTCGTAGTGTAGCTTTAGCGTCAGAGTTTTAGTATTGTTGAATTCAATACATAGTTATTGTTTGGGGGGGGGGAGAGGAAAATTATGATTGAATATTGGGTCGCAAACACTGAAAGTTTGAGAAGCACTGTATTGCTTTCGAAGAAATAGGGAAAACATTTATTTAGATACGTTTGAACGCGCGAGAAGATTGTAGTTGCTCGAAGCGTCGGAAGCAAAACGACTTCACTTGCGAAGTGTTTGAGGGAAGCAATTGTTAATGTAAAAGGAGACAGAATTCCCCTATCCAGAAAACTGGATCTTAATGTCAAGCTTGTGGCCGTCGCAGGCTGCTGAAAGTTTGCTTGTAAAGGAGAATTGCGAAAGTTGTCCGGTCCAACAGAAGAACACATGTACTTCAGGTTGCCCCCTTAATCAAGGAGTAACTGCGAATATCTCTGATCGAATTGTTCGCCGCACATTACACCGTATAGGCCAGAGGGAAGGATGGATGAACGTGTAATTTTTTCTACAGAAATATTTAATGAGGTACTGATGTGTCACGAAACAATTTTGAGCTGTGATTATTGGAAAAATAATAAAACTAAATACAACAACTGAGAACTCTTTATTTACAACGAATAAGTACATTTTGCATTGTAAAGAATTAAATGTTTTTGTTATAAGTGCAATTCAAATTAAAGTAACATTAGCGTGACTTCTGTTGTTGCATGCTGAGTTGGAGCCAAATGGTTTCTAAGCGAATCTTTAATGTTATTCATCTCTGAAAATATCGACTCGCAGGCACAGTTAGATGAAAGTATGGTTAAAGTAGCATGAAGCAACTTCTTCAAACATTTAAATGTATGTGGAATTGAATTCCATGCTTCTAAAGTTTGTTGCTCGCATTTTTACTTATATTGCTTATTAATCTTTCTGTTTCAATCGATTCCAACTTTTTTCTTGTTTCAATAAGTTTTTAAATCTATATTGAACTAGATTGGAAATCAATCAGTTGCATTTCAAATTCTTCAATTTCCAGCCAATCAAATTGGGACAAGTTAAGTTTATTAAATGAAGTCACATAATAAACTTGAGCGTTTCCGATAATTCATTGAACTGAGAAAATCTCACTGAAAATTCCTTGATTGACGAATCAATTAAGGAAATGTTTTGAACTAAAATGTAAAAAAGTTTTGTTCGTTGGCGTGCCCAAAACACTCTGTCGCGTGCCATTGGTTCACCATCCCGGGTATAGGCTATGGTAGCCGATAACCTGTTTGTATATAAAAGCCTCTACTTTTGGCCTTGTACAAAAAAAGACTCCAGTTCTCAAAGGAACACAAGGATTGGACTATTGATGACTGGAAAAGATCATGTAGTCCGAAAAATGACATTTTCAAATACACCACGTAGAACACAGGTTGCGAATATGAAGAAAATATAATAAAAGTACGAATTCCATTTGCGTTGCCACAAATATTCAAGCAGGTGAAAGCAATATTATGGTTTGTGTGATGTTTTTTGCCACTACAAGTACATCGGTCCTTTGATACATGTGGAAGAAAGTCTGAATGTCGAAGGGTACACTGCTGGCCACCGTAAATGCAACACCCTGCAGGAAGCACGCAAATAACATGAAATTTACAACATGCATTAGCGGAGGTGAGATATGCAAATGATTAGAATTTCAGCGCAGACACACATCACGCACGCCTGTGGCGCCACCACAAAGCGCTATTTAAGGCTTGGAGATTTCGACGATTTCAATTTCGGCAATTGTGTTTCTATTGTGGTTTTTTCAAAAAACCATCAGTTATGTCTCGTAGAAAACAGCGATCAGCTTTGATCAAGTATCTGAGTTCGACAGAGGAAGGAGAGTGGCCTACCGAGATTGTGGATTATCTTTCAGGAAATCGGTAGTCGTGTTGGACGAAACCAAACAACTGTAATGCGGATATGTGACCGTTGGATGAAGGAGGGTACGACGGATCAACATGGTCGATCGCATCCACCTCAGTGCACCACTTCAAGTGAGGACCGGCAAATTGTGCGCATGGCAGTGACGGATCGCTCAGTTACATCACGAACCAGAGCACAGCACATTGAGTCTGTAACGCATCATTCAGTGTCTGCGCGTACCATTCGACGCCGTTTACAGCAGAGTGGTCTGTCCGCAAGGCGTCCATTGCTTGGTCTACCCTTGACGCAGAACCATAGACGTCTTCGCCGCCAATGGTGCGGTGAAAGAAGGATGTAGGTGGCAGAATGGAATGAAGTTGTCTTTACTGACGAGTCACGCATCTGTCTGCAACACCACGATTGTCGGATTCGAGTCTGGAGACACCGTGGAGAGAGGATGCTGAACAGCTGCTTTATGCACCGCCACACTGGTCCTGCAACGGGTATCAGGGTATGGGGCGGTATTGGATATCACTCTCGCACTCCTTTAGTTCGCATTCCCGGTACTTTAAACAGCCAGCGCTACATCTCCGAGGTATTGGAGCCAGTTGTTTTTCCTTACCTTCAGGGCTTGGCCACAGCCATATTTCAACAGGATAATGCGCGACTACACGTGGCACGCACGCATCGTTCAAAGGTTCTTCGTCAATCACCAGACTGAATTGCTTCCCTGGCCGGCTAGCTCTTCGGATCTTTCACCGATAAAAAACATGTGGTCCATGGTTGCTCAACGATTGACCCAGATTACACCCCAGCTGCCACACCAGATCAACTTTGGCAACGTGTGGAAGCTGCGTGGTCTGCTGTACCCCAAGAACACATCCAAAGTCTCTTTGAATCAATGCCGAAGCGTGTGGCAGCGGTGATCTCCAACAATGGCGGCTGCTCTGGGTACTGGTTCTGGCAGGAACCACACTTCACAGATGTCTATAAATTTAATCATTTGATACTTGGTCAACATGTTATCTACAAAATAAATTTTGTTGTGCTATCTCTTGTCTTTCTTGGTGTTGCATTTACGGTTGCCAGCAGTGTAATTAAATGTTTAAGCATATTAAGTATATTCTTTTATATTAATAAAATACCCTACCAGAGATGGATACTTTCAGCAGGACAGTGATCCCTGCCATACATACAGCTGGAATATTCACCAGTTAGTTCAAATAGTATGACAAAATTTTACCTTAATTAGTTGGCAATCACTTGACAATCATTATATCTTGATTCAGTTGAAAATCTGTGAAATGAGATCAAAAGGGCGTCTGGAAACTGGATCCATTACCATCCAATCGGAAAGTATTAGAAAGTGCAATTTATCACATATGATCTCAAATTCATACAACGTACCAACAGCTCATACAGTTTATGCTAAGAGGAATGAATGGAATATTAATGGCGAAAGGTGGTCCAATAATGTATAGAAGGGTGGTCATATAATCTTGAACATTAATCGTATATATATATATATATATATAACATTGCAAAATACGGAGATGTAAACTGGTATTTAACGTTGTTAAAATTTTTAATTTATTCATAAAATTATTTTATTCGAAATTATATGGAAAAGGAAGGTAATAAGGAAAGCATTTTTCAAATTTCAAAAGGAATTAAAAAATGCCATAATTTTTTATTTTTAATTACAATAGTTGTGATAAAAGCTTCATATTTCGTTTGTTGAATTAAATAAATAAATAATAACTAGAAATGTAGCGAAACATATTCTAAGAAATTAAAATTTTATTCAAAACTAGATAAAAATTGACGGCTCTTTTAAAGTGTGATCCAAAAGTTTTTGCAAAAGAATAATTTTTGTCTTTAAGGGAAAAAAATATTTTCATGGAATTGAAATAATTTATTTTGATTTAAATCCATTTAAAGAGAAATAACATTAAGCAAATGAATATTAAATATATTCTTTGAATATACAAATTTATAAAGTGTAATTTTTAATAGAGAGGAAATCTGAAAAACAGCTATGTGTTATTGTAGGATAGAAGAAAAATAATTTGATGATTTTTAAGAACAAACTTTTCCTTTCGCTTAACTGATTTGTTTGCTGTATTTAAAATAAATTCAGCAGTAGTTGTAAAATCGCAGTAGTTGTAGTTGCAAATTGTTTTTGTTCGCTTTTAATGCACTCGATAAATATTAGTAAAATGGCTTTATTTTATCAAAACATGAACAAATATAAACGAAGAAAATCATATATTGTTATTAAATTCCTCTTAAGTGACTATTATTTTTCGCATAAAAGCTCCAAATCAAAATATTTTCAAACATTAAAGATTAAACTTATTTTTCGACTAAAAATGGAATTTATTTCTATTAGTTCCAATTTTAGTAATTTTTATGAAAAATGATAGAATTGTAAGTCCCACTTTTCACGAATAATGTACTTAATTTTTTGAAAATTATTCATAGCATGAAAAAATTATCAATTTTATCTTCCTCAAGTTTGACAATTATAGAATTTTATCTCAAGGAAAATAATAGTTGGAAATGTTTCATTTTAGAGTCCTAAGTTTATAAATTAATGAAAAAATATTAAGTTTGTCTTCGTTTTATTAAAATAATCCAGTTATTTTTAAAATATTTTTTTAAGAAGCACAGGAATTTTAATGTTATTTTTCTACATTTATCAGATTAAAATCATTCTGTGTTGTTATAAATTTTTAACATTGAGTGGGAATTTTAAAGTGTCCATTAATTGGTAGCAAATGATTATTTTAAAATAATTATTAATTATTTAATGATTATCTCTGAAATTAATTATCTTTGAGATTCAGTTTTTTCTTCAGTTTTATAATCCATCTTTATACCACATTGTTAAACATTTTCTTCTCTTCACTGAAATGTAAATTTTTCAAATGAATCATTTTTGAAATATTTGGACATTTTTTTGGGTGTAATATATGTTTCAATACGCTTTTTCCATTTAATTTTATGTTTTTTGTAATTTATCAAGTACAGATATTTATCAATACAATTATATATTTTGGTGTTAGTTTTATAAAGTATTAGAAACTGCTACTTTCTTTAGGATTGAATTGAAAAAAATATATTGTTTAATTATATTAAAAGCTAGAAATAAGTGGCAATGGTAAAGAGAGCATAGTGCGGGAGGGGCATGGTTATGGACTCAGAGCTAGCGTATCATGAGTTAGAGCCCTAGTGCCATTGAATACCCACCGTGTAGAGGTACTGATGAATTTTAAATCTGCCTTGCTTCAAAAGTCTCGCGTTGGTGGGGTGTAGAATTTAGGAGAGTGAATGCTAGCTCAGGTATTTTCTTCGTTACCTGTCGTAGTTCAAAATTAAGATTTCCGTGACGAATAGTCCTCGTGTTGCTTTATAGTGCGGTGTTAATAATCATTTGCTCAAAGGATTCACATGTTTTTGTTGCAAAAAATTTTAAATTTTATTTATTTTCATCATTTTGCCATTGGGTAATTTTTACTACAGGTCCGAGGTTCAAACCTCGGGCTGGGCAAGGTTGACTCAGCCTTTCATCCCTTCAAGGGGTCAATAAATGAGTAGCAAGCTTGCTTGGGAACTTAACACTGGGGGTTCACGTCAGACTGATCATCTGACCGGAACATCTGATCATGCACCTCAGGGCCCAAGGTCACGTATACTGAGTTGGGCACAGTAGGTGTTGGCTCTCATGGGTTGTTGTGCGTATTGAGTTAAGTTAATATTTACTAGTTAAACAAAAAAAAATTGCAGAAGGTTTATTTTTTCATTGACAATCATTTGAATAATCATATCTCTTTAATAAAATGATAATTTTAAATATTATAATTGGATTTTTAATATTTGGATATTTATCTTTTTCTATGCAATAGTTTAATAAATAATTCTTTATTATTAGTCTACCTCAGTAGTGTTCAAACTGTGTTCCACGGAATCCTGGGGTTCCACGAGTCACAAAAAAGTCGAAAATAAACTATAGATGTGTATACAAAATAGATTCACTTTCTTTATGAAGCTCATTTTAATCATTTAAAAAGAAAAATTTATTTATACATAATAATTTTATATATTTTGAAATATTTTCAAAGTTTTATTATAATATATTAAAAGAATATTTAAACATTTTATTTTTATTTATTGAATATTCTATTGTTTACCATGCCGGGTTCCAAGAAATAATTTTATACTCGTTATAGCACTATTTCTTGCAAAACTAAATAATTTTCTAATGGAAAATGCCCATTTTTCTATTTGAGGGAAAATAACTTTTAATAAAGGAGAGGGAACATATTATGGACATATCAACAGATTCCCTGTTTAAATCTAAATTTAAGCAAGAACACAGCTCCTAAATTTTAGGTTGCAAATTCATGCTAAATACACGGTAATTTTTACACAGCTATAAACATTTGAATGACATTCAGAACGATGTATTTAACTATAAAATATTTCTCAACTTGAGTGGCAATGAAAACAAAATATACAAACAAATTAAACACAGAAAATGAAATGCGACTGCTTATAATTTCAATAAACCTAGTCCTTGACAGTTTGTGGGAAAATAAGCAAGCTTATATACCAGTTACCAAATATAATGCATTTGCATATAGTGAAAATTAATATAACTAATCAGTAAATTATATTAAACCTTTTTATTAACAACTACAATATTTTTTAATTGCCTATACATAAAGTATCTATAACAAGTTGATCTATTTTATTTTAATATGTATTCAAAGTGTGTGTATGAGGAATGAGGTTCCACAAAATCACCTCATTGTTTTAAGGGTTTTGTTAGTTGAAAAGAGTGATTTAACTGGCCTACACGTTTAACACGTTACTTAGAAGGGTTTTCACGAAAAATTGTTAATTGGAGTAAAAATAGAGAGCTTTTCAATACACACTATGATATATATATATATATATATATATATATATATATATATATAAATCTTTTCATGAAATAAAGGCACTTATCTATTAAAAACTCTTCTGCATTAATATAAAAATTTAACCACGAGTCATGACTTAAAGGGAAAGAATCCCACACATTCAAATTCCATCACCACACTGTGTTAAAACCATCACTCATATACATCATATCATTCAAACTACAATTACGAAACCATTGTTTTGACTTCAAAAGTATTTATTTTCATTTATTTAACTCGCTTCAAACTGAAGTGAAAACATCCTCGCTCGACCGAAACTTCTTTTGATAAATCGGAAGGAAGCCTTCTTCAAAAGTTCTCCGCGAACTTCCACCGAAGCATCAATCCATCGACTCTCTAAAGAGGTGCTTTGACGTGAATTTTATTGTTGTTTTATTGGGAAACAAATAACAGGCTGGTAAGATTGTTATTATGGAAGTACGCCATGGCTCTGACCTGTTTCTCTCTTAAGTGGAGGCGGAGGCATGTGTTTTCTGCCAAGACGCGGTTAATGAGAGCATGATGGATGGAGCTTAATTATTATCATTAATGACTGTCGAATACTGAAAAGGGATCCATGGAATGGTGGAAGATGTAATTTTCTGGGAATCGAGATTTAATTCGGGTATTTTTTTCTTCTCTGGAAGTTTTTTTCAAAGTTTTGTTGAAAGAAAAACTTAATTTGAACTGTTTTGTTTTTCAAATTAAGTTTCGAACAGCAACTGAAGAAATGTGATATGTTCTAACTTTATTTTGTTCTCTATTTCTCCTGCAGAAAAAAAATCGTGAATAAGAATTTCTTACTTCTATTAAAGCTTGATTTAATGATTTATTGTTTTTTGCTGATGATTTGTAGAAACAATAACAATGGTAAATAAAACAGAAACGCTTTTCGGTTTTTTTTTGGTTCCTTAATGAAAGTATAATTACATTTAATGTTTTTTAGTGTAACTTAAACTGTTATGAATGATACCTAATCAAAGATTTGTAGTTCGTTTCATTAAGAAAATTGCTTTAAGGCTTCTCAGGTGTGTTAATTTTGTCTTGAGGGGTGAAAATATAAACAATTTTCAAACGGGTATACTTCTATTAAATTTAAATTAAATAATTCGAATCTTTTACACATTAAGTACAAAGGATTATGGTTTCAAAAAAGTACAAAATGTTTGAAATATAATCATAATTTTAAAAATTATAAACTTTTGCAAATAAGAAATAATTTTGTAATAAATACTAAGTAAATTTTGCGTTGCGCATGCTATTTTCTAAAATAGTAGCCTTTAATGTATAAAACTTTATAGAATTATAAAATGTATCATACTCTTTAAACGCTAGTAATTCAAGAATAATATATCTTTTGTGTTTCAAAATATTTGAAAAAAATTGAATTTTTTTAAAAAAAAATTTGAAAACATAAATTTAAAAAAAAAAAAATAGAATTTTTTATTTTATTTATTTAAAAATACTACGGTGTAATAAGGATACATTTAACTTTATAAATCAACTTATTGCTAGTAATTAAAGCTACTACTTTAGAAAATAGCATGCGCAACGTAAAACTTAATTAATATTTCTTATAAAAATATTTCTTATTTTAATATTCTTAAAATTTTTTAAATTATTATTATATAATGAACATTTTACACTTTTTTAAAGCCTCATTCCTTTATAAATAATGTATAAAAGATTCGAATTAATTAATTTTAATTTCAAAGAGTTAATGTATTTGAATATTGTTTATATTTGCAGCCCTCTAAAGAAAGTTTACACCCCTGAGACTTCTTAATTAAAAGTGGTATGTTATCAACAAATACAGGTATTTGTTTATTATTGTATCTGTGCAAAATGCATTTGCTCAAAAAACTCTTCCAATTTTTTGTTGAGTATTTCAGTATAAAAATACTTAAAAATGATAAATTTTTTAAGTGAAAAAGTATAATAAAAGAATATTACTGTCACTGAAAATTAATGCATTTTTACAAAATTTAACAACGAATATTTATTTCTGTTTCTAAATACTTCCAAATTCCATGAATAGCTTGAAACTGAAAGACAACTCAAATTAATGTATTTTATTCAAATAGTTCCAATTTCAAAATTAACAGGCATATATGATCTGAATAAATCCCTCTAAACAACTGATTTAGCTCTATGAAGGGAAAGCATTAATGGGGCTATGGAAATAGTATTGGTAAATGCTTTATGAAAAGCCATAATGCCTCGATAATGACAGAGAGATATCAGCTACATTGGAATATTATGGAAGTTGAATGGCCTAAGAGACTTTATCACAATTTTTTTATTATGTAATGACATCTCATATGGAGTGCAAAATACCATGAAAAGCATATGGATATGGAAGCAATAAGCTCAAGCAAACCCAATGAGTTTGATGAGTGTATAAGATTAATCATCGTAAAATGACAAATACTTCAGTCATATTGCAGTGATGGAACGTGAATATCATTTCAACAGTTGGCAGAACATTAGAAAATTGTTAGAGTGTCATTGTAGACTCGAAAAATTCCTCATTGTTTATTGCACCATATACTGCTTGCAAGATTCTTTTATACATGAAACTACTTTTATCAAAGCATCTTCGCTTGTAGTTTCACTCATTGATATAAACACAGACGTGTAAATTGGAAATAAGCTATATGTTCCGATAAAATTTCACATTAATTTAGCTTACATTCAATGTCGCATTCGTTATACCTGTGACTGGTACCTTCCAGAAGCATGATTCAACGTCATACTGGAGGAATGTCAAGGGTGATGATTCAGAACATAGGTTACCCTGGAAGATCTCGGTTGTGACTGTGGATAATCTCAAGAACAACTACCAGATCAAAAGAATTCTAGAAACCGACGTCATATTCTTCCTTCAACACATTCTTGGAGCTATATTTCAACTTGATTGCTAACATATGGCTCAGAATATTTAAAACATTTTAGTAAATTCAATACAATTTCTTTCTTCATCTTCTGATCGATCATTCGTTTATTTAACATGGTGAGGATTCTATAGCTCAGCATATTGCTAGTAATGCTTATCTCGTTGCTAATACGGATGAATTTTCGGTTTGAATTGAGACAATTTATTTTATTTATCCAATGCCAGTGCTTAGCGTTTTGACCATTTGACATTGAATCTCCCAGTACCAACTGACGACGTCGTCAGTTGGGTATTCATCGAGTCCAGCGTATTAGAGCAGATGGTCACCATGCATCTGGCATGGTCGCAGAACGGGCAGTCCTCGTCAGCAGCCAGGCCAAACTAGTGGAGGTATACTCCCAAAAAGCCATGTTCGATGGTTATGTGACTTACGTATGTGTGATGGCAACAACTTTAACTCTCTCCTCGGGATAGGATCTACAGTGGCCAGGGTTTCAAATGGAATTTCCAAGGATCTTGGGCTTTGGGGTCGTGGCAATACATTTATCAATGTATGTAGTTATAATGCTCTTTGCGCTTTTGAGGGTCAAAGGAACTTCCGGCTTAGATGACTCGACTCCCTGGCTTTTGGGTTGGCTTTCTCATTACGGGATTCCAACATGACTTGTAAGGCCATAGTTTATTCATATGAAATGAGCTCCTAATTTTAGTTCAGCACTGAATGGTGTTTAGCAGTCAGTTGGTGTGTACTGCTTAAGGCTGAAATTGCAGCTTGGGAGTCGATGAGGAAGACAACTTTTGTAGGAGCTACATCAGCTACGAGTAATTGTGCTGAAGCTTCACAGACTGCCTAGATCAGGGGTCATCAACCCAAATCGGTTGGTGGGCCAAGTAAAAGTTTACTTAACTGAGGTGGGCCTCATATATCAAAATAAAACAACAAATTATTCAAAATATTTTATTATCGTACAACATTCAAAATATTTTATTACCTTACAAATAATGGGACTTGTTTTTGCATTTTACTTGAGAATTTTTTTTTATATCTACGGATAATTTAGTCAACGCGCATCATAGTTGATTGGTCATGTTTTCATCGAGAAATATGCTGCGATACTTTGTTTTTATCAGGTTTAATTTGGAAAAGTATGACTCGCAGCGATAAGTAGCTCTAAATGCTGATATAATGCGCACAGCCAATCGTTTTAAATTTTGAAGGATATATTTTTCATAATATTCAGTTTTATTTGCTTCGCACAGGCTTTTTAGCACGATACTTGATTGTAATTCTATTAGTCATTTGCAAATTTGGAGGTGCTGATTCCGCCTCTACATTAAATGGAGCTAAAAGTATTGTAAACATTTTCTTATTGTTTGAAAGTCAAATGAAGGGGAAAAAATTATTTCGGAAAAAATTGCACGTGGAGAGGCGGGGGTGGGTGAAAACACGATTTTTTCGATTCCCAACTGTCTATAGTCAAAATGTCTAAAATTATATAGACAGTTAGAAACTTTAATTGGGCCGCAAAAGTCTTCAAATGGGCCGCGGGTTGGGCATGCCTGGCCTAGACCTCACCATTGTAATTAGAGGAGTTCTCCCCCACGACCAATGAGTCTTTAAACAACAGGAAGAGCCATCCTGATCTGGCTGCGTTTGTTTCCAGTAGGTATCAGTATAGATATGTACTGATGGTTGGACCAAAGTTGGAATAAATTTTTCTCAAATACAGATTCCTTCAATTCTACATCATACTTCAGTGAATAATGATTTCGCTCAATATTGATTTTTGACATATATATTTTGTTTTGTGAATTCAGTCATTCTTTTTTTATCGGTAAAGGTCTCATCAATGAACAGAAGAAATTTCATTCAGTTCTAATAAATACACATCTTTTTTACATTTTTCATATATATAAACACCTATGTAACCATTTTTTTAAAAAATGAAGATCATATCGAATATTTAATTCATTTATATCTTGCTATTCTTTCGTTTTTTCTCTACATACAGACGAGAGAGAATATAAATAATATTAATTCAGACAAATATAATTCTGTCAAATTTTTCGATCTTTTTTTATCAATACGCTATTAGTCAATGCTCTTACTTTCTTATTTCTTTTGCTTTTATGTCTAAGCCGATAGTTCTAAAAATATTAAATAAAATTCTAAACACAGTTTTCTTCTTAATAACAAAATCTATTTCAGGTACAGTTTAAAATTTAAATGCATGTTGCAATTTTTACTTATATCAACAAGTAGACCCTTTTGAAACCTGACAAATAGGATATGGTTCTTTCAGTTAATTGTTCTGAGAAACCCTTCCTGATTAATCCCAGATCTTTAACAAAGCCCACAGCGTATCTCTATAGTAATGCCCAAATCAAATCAATTGAATCTACTAAAGTCATTGACTACAATGGCTTTCTGATTTAATTTGAATACAACACAAATAAACCATTAAATTGTCGATACTAATTAAAAGGCTGGTGTACCACTTTCCATGTGATTCTATCGAACTATTCCTACCGTTTTATTATAATGAATGATTATCCAGAATATGTATATACATTTACATAATTGTAAATTTTCAAATTCAATATTTAAAGATAGCTTATTTTGGTTTGAAAATTAACAATAAACAGCTTGAGTTCTTTTGCTTTTCATCAAAAATCGACTTCCACCAAGGACGGAAGGGGGGTGTTATAAGGGTGTTTATGTTTCTTAACTATCATACCTACACATGAAATTTGATAATCTTTTTTTTCCTGTAGATTTCCCCTAAGCAAATTTTGCAGGAATGTCATCTTGGAGGGAGGTTAGAAGGTCGTAAAAGGAAATTGATCTTCCATTTTGGCAATTCAAGTCCTGGCCTTTTCAAATCAAGAGGTGAGTTGTATAAGAATGTTTTTTAATACAATTGAAGCTTTTTATTCTAAGGCTCTTGGATACTAATAATTTAAAAAGGCTAGTAATGTATAAAATTAATTTATCATGCTTTCTTGCCAGACAGTTAAACTTATATTTTAAGAGCTCAAGTTACATCATTTTGAAATGAAAGTTTCATTCCATTTTTCCAAGATGAATACTAAATTTCATTCTGTGAGGGAAGAGTTATCTCTTCCCTCAGTGTGTGTGTGGGGGATGGGGGTCGGAAGGAAGATCAGCCATAGTCAATATAACTTCAATTTATTTTTCGATACGAACAACAAGGCAAATTTTATTAAACAAAGTTAAGAGATGCACCCAAATACTAAATTTGAATAACAAAAGCGAGGCAGACGAGATACAAGAAGACTATAAATAAGCAGATCACTTACGTCTAAGCAATACCTTCTAATTCTTAGCGACCTAATCTAATTTGATTCCTAATTGACAAATCGTCAACTTTAATTTTACAATTTTCAGCTACTAAGTATCCACATCTCATTTCACGTTTAATCAATAACTACGGTTAGTATCCTAACGAGGGAGGTTAGACTGCTAGCCGTAGCAGTCTAACCTCCCTCGAACTCGAAAGTTTAATCTTTATATACAAAACTTAATTTACATACTCATATCTTCTCTTCGAAGAAAGGTTTTCAATAAATTAAATTTTAAAGACCCATTTTTTCCGAAGAGGATTATTTGTTGGAAAAATACGAATACACACGTGACAATTCGCCTAATACGAAGAAAAGTTAAGAATTCTTACTGAAGATTTATACTCTTTCCCTCTTACCAGATTCTTAATCAATATTAATTCCTTTTTTGTATTTATTCTTCCAACCTGGTCCAAAAGTCGGGCCGGAATTAATTCCCTATAAGAGTTACGACTCATATCTAAAATGATAGTTCATTAGTGTCTAAAAAGATAGCTCGTTCGTGTTTTGTGCCTTGCCATGGAATGTAGAGAAGAGTCACGACTCTCGGATTAATTATCTTCATGTCTGACAATGTTTGTTGAATACTTCTGGAAGGTGATGTCCCACAATTAGTTGTCTTACCCTCATGCTACATCCATAAAAGAAATACGTGGGTGAAAAAGCAGACGGAAGAAGAATTAGTACATTAATTTGTGGTATATATATATATGAGAATCGACAATTAAAGAAGATTAAAAAGATGAAAACAGTATAAATAAAATTTTAAATATGTAATGAGTAAAAATGGGAATGTAATGATTAAATGTAAATAAAACGTTCAAGCTTTCTTTGGAAAATGATTTTTTTTTTAAATTGAAATCTAGATAGTAATACTTTGCATGCTGTGCTACGTTTCTCATTTTGCGTGCTGGGTTATGTAAGACTTTTATTATTTCATTAAGCTTAGGACAGTGCTTCTCAAACATTCAATATTTGCGACCTACTATTCAGTAATAATTTTATCGCACCCCCCACACTGTACCAGTGTATTGAATTCAATAATACCATATTTTAATGCTAAAGCTAGAATACGACTCAAACCTCTTAAGCACCACCGGCGTATATAAGCGTCTCACGCAGCCAAAGTGTTTTTCCCCGGACGTATATATACGTCTTTCCGAAGTACGATCTTTTCTGCGCACTGTTATCCGTAAAATTATTCCGAAGTCTATGGAATGCAATAAAGTACCTTACAGTGTGTCCGGCGGCATTGGAAGCAAATTGCGTAACTTTTAATAGGTAGTTGAGGGGTTAATTATATAAACCGAAATATTTTCAAGATAAGTGTTAATTTTTGTATATAATTTTAAATATCAAAAAACCATGGGTCACTGGTAATTATTAAACTTGTTATTAACTTAGTATTGTTAAATTAATTATCAAATATATTGTGTACTATTGATATATTTATAAGTATATTATATCATTGTAAATGTGTATTTTATTTTTTATTATGTCAATATATTTTATTTACTTTCAGTAAATTAGTAGTTTTTTAAAATAATCTTTTGTTTTAGACATTTTAATATGTTCGCGCCCCCCTCACAAAGTTATCCCGCCCCTCAAGGGGGGCGCGCCTCACAGTTCGAGAAACGATGGCTTAGGATTAATTAATTAAGGTTTATTCTTTTTTCATTACGGTAATTTAAAATGCCTTTTTTTGGATATTACTTTAAATTGTTAGAAAATGGCCGCGATCACGAACTCTTGTCCAGCGTTTATTGAGTCAGGTATTTGAATTCTGGTGTCACGGAAGACCCACCATGTACAGGGGATGATGCAAGTCGTGCCTGAAAGTCCTCACGTTGGCGTGGTGGGGAATTTAGGAGAGTAAGTTGTCAGCAGTGGGGACAGGTGTCGTCCTTGATACTTAACCCAGGTTTGAAGTTATCAGGTACGTCACCAATGAGTCTCGAGTTGCCTTAGAATGCAACATTAACCCTCTACGCACCACGTAACCAATAATGGATACATGCTATGTATAGGGCAAAATCCTTTGTAACCGCCTGTGAATACATGGCTTATTCAAGTGTACAACCAGTTTAACCAGCATAGGAAACATTATAAGGTAGACTTTCTTTTACTGGAATTGTATAAAATTACAAAAGTTAAGTTACAAAATGTCTGGGCTTACAAAAATTTGAAAAAAA
>BMAO01023328.1:0-43429 GCA_019973975.1 Trichonephila clavata | reverse complement strand
AGAAAAATAGATTAAAGCAAAAACATAAGACTTGCTAATGGGAACTTAAGATGTTAGAAAGTACTTCGAGATAAATGTTATCCAATCTACTTATTTATTAAACGAAAATTAAAATAATAACATTTTTTTTCCATTTCAGAAATTTTTCTCTCATACGAAAAATTGTTTTTTTAAAACACATTTTTCCTTATTTCCTATTGTAGTTTTCAATAATAGCTTAGCTTTTTCTATGAAAAAAATCACTTAGAGCTTATTTCAGCAGTTTAGTAATTAATCCAGTTGGCAAATGGAGCATTAAACATTTATGAATTTGGAAATAATTTATGAAGTCGCTTTACTTCCTACACATACGCATAAAAAGTAATATAAAAGATTCAAGATATGAATATTTTTAAATTTTGAGATAACGGAGGCTTTGCAATTGAATATTTTTAACATTTATGTATCATTAATAAAAACCTCGATTTATTGTTGTCAGCATAATTAAAATTCTAGTTATTCTACGTAATAAGCTGTTTTAGAAAGTTTGAATAAGAAATTAAATTTATTAACTAGTCTTATAAAAAATATGTTGACACGGAAAATACTTTTTTTAATTTCATACCCTTATTTTATTAATTAGTTTTAAATTTGAAATTAGTTTTTAATTCCAGAATACTACGTAAGAATTAAAAATTAAAAACTGAAAACATCTTTGAAGGAAATTATATCTTCTTTTCCTGTTTTTTGAAATTTCATGAAAGAAAACTAAAGCACACAATTTTATTGCAATATTTTCGTTTTAGATTTGGAATTAAAAAAATATGTCTCATTTTGAAAACTCTTAAAACGATGCATTATATATATATATATATACATTTGGTTACTTATTTTTCTAAAGGGTTCTGCATAATGCTTACGTTTGACAAAGAACTTAAAACACGTTTATTAATGCAATGTATCAAATCATCTTTAAAAAATACAGTATTTTTGCTTAACGTAAATTTAATACCGATTATTTGTTTGAAGTGTGTGTTATTATGTTTTTTAATTTTAAGCAACCTCTAGAAAACTAAATAGCAGGTGCAAATCCTTTTTCTGATACTTTTTTCAGCAAAAACCTACAATATAAGATGCTTAATTGGAAGACGTAAGTTTTAAATATACAAATAAAAAGACAAAAATAGTAAATTTTTAAAATACTAATACTTAATTAAGTAGAAATTTCTTTTATTTGGTGATTAAAAATAATTGTCTCTCAGAATAAAAATGGTTTATATTTTTTCTTCGCTACGAAAGTCATTAAGAATATTTATCGCTCTTTACATTTTCAAAAACATGAATAATTGTCAAGAACATCAGTTGATATTAATTTCACATTTTTCAAATATCCCTAATATCTGAGGCTTGGAAATTAACAATGGAAATGATTATACTACTGAAATCCAAAAGAGAATTGCTATGGCTAATACATTTCTTAATTAAATACGAAAATATATGAAATCGAAGTTAATTAAAAGAAAGCAAAGCTCCTATTGTATAATAGTCTTTTAAGATCGGTATTAACGTGTGCATGTGAAACTTGGTCAATGTCTCAAGCAGATGAGAAAAGGATAAGTATATAAGAAAGGAAGATTTGAGGATTTATTTTTGGAGGAATTCAATAAAATGGTAGTGGCAAAGAAGATCAATTTTCGAATTCTATCAATCATATAAATAATCTAACATCGTTATTTTTATCAAAATACAACGAATTAAATGGGCAGGTTACTTTGGTAGAATGGACAATGTCCGCACCACTAAAAAAGTCTTCAATGTCCAGCCAATTGGCACACGAAGAAAGTACAGGCCAAATTTTAGATGGATTGATGTCCTAGAAAAATATATCTAAGTTTTGAGAACTAAGAATTGGAGAACACTAGCACGAAAAAGCACTTTTTAGAAAATACTTCTTGAGAAGACCAAGGTCCATCCTGGGCTGTCGAGCCACAGTTGGAAGGAAGTGTTAGGTAATCTAGAGTGAATCTTGCTATAAATATCCAATATTTGAAGAAATACGTTTCAAGCATTTTAAATCCTTTTTTAATACTTTGGTGAACTTTCCCTTACTTTCCTCTCCCATATTAACGGATATCAGGATTCAAGGTTGCA
This sequence comes from Trichonephila clavata, assembly GCA_019973975.1. Lineage (NCBI taxonomy): Eukaryota > Metazoa > Arthropoda > Arachnida > Araneae > Nephilidae > Trichonephila > Trichonephila clavata. The sequence continues at coordinate 41,299 of BMAO01023328.1, read as the reverse complement.
TAAGATAAACATTATGCTTCAACGCTGGCTACCAATATTCCTGCACCGTAAATATGGCAATCAGAAAACTTCTCTCTTTCAAGAAAATCAGACAAAACTTCATTACTTCAATGTATTTCAGTAAAGCAGAAAATAACTAATGTAATCTACACTCTGCATAAACGAGAAGATTGCGTAGAGTGTGTTTAATTTGTAACATGATTAGAACTTTAAATTTTGTGCAAATTTCATGTACAATACTTATCAATATAAAAAAAAAATGTTACCATCTCTATTGTCAGATTTTGACCGTGTTACGATCGTAGCCTACCAGGACAACATGTAGATTCCGGATATTTGATGCAAATATAAAATGGTGAGTTCAGCTGTATCATTCAGAACTGAACAGCTCTCTCAGGAGCTAATATCTGATAGAGAAGCCTTGTTGTCCGTATGATGTTATGGAATCGTATAGACATATTAATTATTTCGATGTAAGAAGACTTGTGTGTGGTGTGTTTGAAAAATTACACAAGCATACTTAAGGACATTGCAAATATTTCACAGCACTACGGACTGTCAGGTAGACTTTAAACAAGTATCATGGACAAAGGAGTAAGACTTCACGATTTTTTTCAGACGAATGTATTCTTGTGTGGATGCATTGAAAAAAAACAAATGTTTCCAAATTGCGTATGTCATTGTTTTGAAAAGGTATTGCCCGAAACTACGGTGTTTTCTTTTGATACATAACTCATTCATCTCCTGTTGTTTATAATTGCAATTTAGAACAGTTTCCCTTACATTTTTGCCGTGTAAAAAACATGGATGTGCTTTTCTTGGGGACCTCTAGGACTCCAATGTTCAACAAGGTATTAAACAGCATGTCGCCAATTGCCGTCTGATTTTCTTCAATATAGAGGATATTTGACTTTTTCTCTAGCTGACACATTTGTTCGACCAGTTACCTACTGAGAACATTTTGTCAGAAATGTTTAAGAAACTAGCATTCCACCACTCATTATCAATTGTGATTCATGTAATATGTCATGAAATTGAAGCTACAGACAGTAATGTATCATTTGTCTCAATTAATTTTCGTTTGCTTCGTTGTCCAATTCAATTAGTGCTATTACTGCCACCGGATTAAGTTGTTCCGGATACTGAATTATCCTACTTTGTACGCCAACGTATTAGTAAATATAATCATGCCTTCCTCATTTTTAATGTAATGGGGAAATAAATGATATTCAACTTTTTGGCTTTCTTTTTGATGTAACAGTTTGGATGTTGTGTTACGCGTGCTTTGGCAGTTACTATATCCTTCCTTTTCATATGTAACAAAAGACATGTTAAGTGACGCATTTCTTCGAAACTAAGCTACACTTTCTTTTTGAATGTTAAAGCTATTGGAAATAGGATACGGCTTAGAATCGAAGACGGAAAAAATCCTTGGATTGAACATGGTACTGACGGTTAGGGAATTACGGGTTCATGTAATTATTTAAACGTTTTTAATGTTGGTATAGAACTAGTTAACTATTCATTTCTTTTTAATTTTCATTTTAATTTTTTTAATTTTCTTAAAAAAATATAAACTTTTTTTTATTTTATAGCGAAAATGCTTTTAAAATCGGAGGTAAGGCTTAGAATCGATAGCTGTGTTCACATTCGAATAAATACAGTATGTATTTTTTTTCAGGACGAATAAATAGCATTAGCGACTACGGCGATATAAGAATTGAAATATTTTAATGTAAAACTTTATTATTAATTAATATGAATTTCAAAAAATCGAATTGTTTAATAAATTATTTTGTAATTTACATAAAAATTCGAAAACTTATTGTAAGGTAAAACTGTTGTAAAACTGGTTGATTTTCCAATTATCTCACTGAAAAAAAAGTTTAGAATAAATATATATTTTATCACAAATTGTGTTACCTACCATTATCACCAGAATTTAAAATAGTGCTAAATATTTCATAAGAAAAGGCTACATTAATTAAGAAGTAAGCTATTTAAAGAAGAGGTAAATATTATAGAAATAAAATTAAGCAATTTGTTAAAAATCAGCAGATATGCTCCAAACATATCTATTGACACACACACAACTGATTAAAGACGGGATATATTATCAAAAAACATTTCGAAGATTTTGATAAAATACATAAAAAATGCCTTGAAAAATATTTAAACACAAATTATTCTCCACTACATTCATTTAATAAAAACAACGATTTTTCCAATAAATGAAAAAAATTGCAATATGTATCCATAATGGAAAGAAGCTATTACATTTTTAGGCAAAAACAATGTAAAATTCTAGAATTGTGAAAAAGGAAAATTGTTAATATAGAAAAATTGTATAATACAAAATACTTGTTTTCAAAGAAATATAATTTTTGCAGATAAAAGATGTGTGATTAATTTAATAATGAAATTCTAATTGAATGTTCTGAGAAATAATATATTACATATAACCAAATAAAAGTTTAATTACTTATGACCATAATACAAAGTTATGTTAAGTCGTTTTGAATGAATATTTTTATCACGGGCTCTCTTGTTCTAATGGATATATTTTTATTATTTTGTGCAAAAGTCAAATGCTTAAGTTTTATATTCCTAGTTTCTATTAAAAAATGTCCTAAATGTACCACCCGTTATATGCACTTCCTTCGCAACTCCGCAAAAGCTGAAAAATAAAAATAAGAGCACAACTTTTCCCCATAAATTATTTACCTCGTTATTCACTGACTTGTATAAAATCGAAAGAGAAATCCATTCTACGAAATGGCCAGAAGCTGTCAAACTGTCAATAAGTCCATCTTATCTCGAAATGGCGCTCGAATACGTACGAATTTCGATAAGGACGTATCAAAGTAGAACATTTATTTCCCAATCGAAAATATCTGCGAAAGTACTAAGTTTTCAATTGATTCTGGACATGTTAGAAAAACGACGACGCATAATTTAAAAGTAACAAAAATTGTGAGAACTTTTAAATGACATGTATTGTTGGGAGTTGTTGAACGTTTCGGATTAGGAAGTATTGAATGACACACATATACATAGATACTAATCTCGATGGAATTTTAAAGCATTAATTTAATTCTGATTTTGAGTAACAGATACGAGTAGAATGATGGAAATAGTTTTGATATTATTTCTCCATGTATTAAATTAGAATAAATGATGTACCTGCAGAAAGATCAGATTCATCTTTGTTTTTTTATTCCTTCGAAGTAGTGTATTAAAAATATATTTTTCTCTTTAAAAAAGCAGTAAAATTTCTTGGTATCCTATTTTAAGCATATTTATAAAATACCACATTTATGAAAAATTATGATTTCACATGTAAGCAGGTAAATTGTTTAAGAATGAATAATTCTACATCATGCATACTTTAGAATAAATGAAGCTACATATCAAAAACCTTCCAAGGTTTGTGATAAAAAAAAATGGGTCGTCCATTCTCTATAGTGGTTAGCGACTCTGACTGCTGTGGCGTAGGGTCTGTATTCAAATCCCAGAGAAGGCATGGATGTTTGTAAATGCATAGTGCCCCTTCGCGGTAAGGGGGTACTCTAAATAGCCATCGAGCCGCAAGTCTTCTTGTGAAGTTGGTGGAAGGGGAAGATAGGTGGGAGGCCTCTGACTGCTCCGAGGGTGTTCTTCCTCAAAATTGGGATGGAATCGAGCCAAATTGTACTGTCACCTGCATGGTGCGCAAAGCTACGGCTAACGACATGCGTACAATCTAGCCCTATGCCATGATGAATTTCGTGGGCCTCGATCTGACTACGTCAGATTGGTGGATTTATTAACAACAACAACATGAAAAATATATTAAGTGATTGAGATAAATGAAACCTTCTTAAAAGTATATATTATAATGTGCGTGTGTATTCCTGAATATTATAATGTATTTCTCTTCACGGAAACATTATTCCTGAAATCCGTAATTTAAGTTCATATGCATTACTTTATTAGAGACATTTATTTATAATAGTAAATTTAGCAGAACTAATTATTGTCAAGAATATATTAATTTAACAGAGCATAATCAGATATTTCGTAGCATGTAAACTTAGTATAAAAAATCGTAATGTATTCTATATATTTAAAAGAGAGTATTGAAAACCTTGTTGTAATGAAGTTTCAAGATTTTCTCGTGAAATTAAATACATTTTAACAGGCATGCATGTTATACCTTTCAAAACATTTTTATTGAATATTTTATGTATTAAAAACACTAATTCACATCGAATATGGAAAACTTGGCATGCTTTTGAGTTTAAAATTTAATTACATATACATAACTGCGAATAATTAGTATATTCATTGGAATGTATTATTTCAGGCCATGATTTAAAAAAAGCTACCATTCTCTATTTAAAAAAACAAACTCCAAGTTTTACGTTAAATATCACAAAAATATGATTAATGACATATTTCCGCAATAAATACTGCAATCACACTTTTTCACTAATTCTTTTTTGACTAGAATTTTTACGTCATTTATAATTTTTTTAACATTTCCGATTCGACTAGCATTGATTAAATACGGAAACTCAATTTTCCATAACTGCTTTTGACTTCATTAATGCAGCGAAAAATATTCCGATAACGTTTAATGTATTTTTATGGCAATGAAAGTCACTTACTACCTAATTTTTTTTTATTAATATCGCTGAAGGTACCTGACAGTAAACTTTGATGATGTTTTAAAGAATTTAAAAGAATGACTGATTATTAAGAAAAAAAATATGAGAAAAGTTAATTGAAAGAAATATATAAGTTTTAAGTTTGAATAAGTTGTAACAAGCGTATAAGCAATTAACCTACAATAACTCTTGTTATGAGTCTCTTTCTTGTCCCTTAAAAATGCATAATTAACTCATTCACTGTAAAGATAAGTGAGTGCTGCTTTTTCTAGCTGAGTTTTATATATGTTGATATTAGATCTTTGCACTTAAATAGTCGGTATTTTCCACATTGATGTCTGTTCTAGTGAGATAATTTCTCATCTCATTTTCTTTTTAATGCTTTATATAATTCCTGTTTAATGCTACTTAAATATTTTATAGCATAGTTTCATATCTATATTTATCACACATCGATATATATATATATATATATATATACATTTCGACTTGTGATAAATTTAATTTTTTATATATGCAATCTTTTTGTGAATACAAGGAATCATGAGTCCTATACTTATTTATTTAGCCTTCAAAGCAGAAAAAAAGAGTTATTCTCTAGCAAAATAACAATGTCCATTGCATTATTTCAGTCCGTTATAAGAAAATCGACCTTTTACCGTCAAACACCATTTTATAACTTGCTTATCAATTTTTCTAAAGGTGGTACTTAGATAAAAGAGTATCGGTTATAATGGAACTTCACTTGCATTTAAAAAAAAAAAAACCTGACTGATCTTTGATAAAAATCTCCAAAACCATTAAGGATATTTCCTCTTAATAATTGTAAGGAATTATCACTTGTCGAAAATCTAATGAATAATTGAAGGGCATTATGGAATATTTAAACATAATGAAGTAGGTGGCTTAAACCATTGGAAACCTAATTAAAACCTCATAAAACGTGGTTATTTTTAGTTACAAAAACTATATTTTTAAAAGTATGTGAAAGTCATTTTTTTAGTCTATTTACAAAAGTCACAAATATATATGTTGAAACAAATATTATACAACACGGTGCCTACTAATGACCGCTCAAGTCAAATAAGTTAATAAACAAACAGAAATATAATAAAATTATATAACACTATAATTTTTAAAACAGTTAATTTTTAAAACGAATTTTATAATTTTATATTTATGCATTTGTAATATTAGGAGTTTGTATTTTATGTAAACTAATATATATATTTGTACTGTGTATTTATATTGTAAATCGGGAAGCAATTTCCTTGTAGCATTCTTCAGTTTACCGGATTGGCAACAGTCCGTATTTTGGCATCAGACTAGTTGCAATGTTTTTTTTTTATGTGAGCGCAGCTAAGCCTATTGGAATAAAAGAAAATTATTCTTCGAATTCTATATAGCAAATTTCTATACTTTAATGTTATAGAACGAAACGTTCCATAACAAATATAATGTTCTTTCTCTGCTCCAGTACAGTTAAGTTGAGCCCTCAGAAAACAAATGAGGCGTTGAATCCAAATTTCCTCTCTTCGATCATCCTAGAATTTTTCATAACAGGAGATAGAATGAGCGTTTTTTTTTCTGACTCTTTAGTTGATATCATGAAGTCTATTACAAATGATACATCAAAATGAAACGATTCATTGCTGCTGACACACGAGTTATCTCTAGTAGGTTTAAATCTGTAAGTCGGTTTAAATTTGAATTATTTACAAAGAGTCTTTTTTTTTCAAAGTTCTTTTGTGTGTGTGTGTGTTTTAGTTTCTGTAGCCCCTGGCTGATTTTTTTGTTATTTTGTCGCTTATTTTCTAACGCTTTTTTATATGAAGAACCGGTAAGTATAGAACAAGATCCATTTTTCCTGCCTCTATATCTGACTGCTGCATTTTTTGGAGGTATTGGTGATATCTCTAGGGGAATGACAAAATTTGTTGACTTAGACGTATTAGGCGTATCAGGAATTACCTTATCAGAGGGCTCTTGGAAAAACAGATGTGTGGTGAATCAGAACTTGCAGACGAATATGTAACATGGTCAATTGTTGGTGGCCTGAGACATAGAAGCAGTGTGTGCAGAAGCAATGAATCTTCTCTTATAAAGACTTTTCTGTTGACAAATTTTATCCAGTCACTTTAAAGCTTTTTAATGCTATGCTCTGGTCTATATTATAGAATACTTTTATATAACAGAAAATATAGGTTTTGTTTCCATTGCATTGCATTCAAAATTTAAAAAGCGTACTTAAGTTTCAAATAAGAATGTATTACTGTTTATATAAATAACTTAGCCATATATATATAACAATATTATACTCGAAACTCCTTTTTAACTTTACTTTTATTCAGTATTTTTGTCACATTAAATGGAATACTTTACATTTTTGTGTGTGTTGTATTACAGAATACCAATTTTTACATAATACACCACACGTTACTACAGCAAAAAAACCTTTAAACGGAAGGAAAAACCTCTATAAGCTAATAAAAGACAGCAGTACTACAAATCACTTTTGCTGATCTTTAAATGTTCAAGTCACAATTGTACGAGTAGACTAAAATGTTTGAAAACTTACCGGCAAAAACATTTGAAAATCGCAAAACATACTTTGTTGGAACCTAAAAGACAGCAAATGCATAATTCATGAATTTGGTACAATGAAATTATATAAAATTCCTAAAAGGAATAATTTTGATGAATTTTCAGCAATTTATATTTTAATTGAAAGCATATAATCAATTGTATATGAATAATATTTCAATATATTTTTATCAATTATATATTATTCATACATGTTTAAAAAACAAGGGAATAGAAATTACGTCAGGTAGGAAAAGACAAATGAATACTTCTCATATAATTTGCATGTATAATATTTCCTCCAAAAAATAAACTCTTAACTTTTTTTCATTCCAAAAGCATTGATCACATTCAGCAACTTTCTTTTTCTAAATAATAATAGCAGTACTTTTATCAGAAATCTGTATTAAATTATTATTATTATATATATGATTATATAGTTTTCTTATTTATTTAAAGAACAAAATGCCTTTAGTTTATTCGTAAATACTGCAGACAAAATGCAGTGCTCTTTTGTTTAACGAAGTATGCTTTAACAATGAAGCACATTATTTTATGTGAAAATTCATGAACTTTGCAATTTTATTCTATAAAAATGTGATTGCTATTTTTTTTTTTTTTAAAAAAAATATAAAACATTTTGATACCTTTGAAAAATAATATATAAATTAATATTAATAAATAAATAAGACCAAGCGTACATAAAAAATATATAAAAGTAATAGCTAGTGATTTATCTTGAGATTATTATAGCTATCATTAAAAATGATGGAGATTCACTCATGTGTTTCATTATCTAAAATGATGAATTATAGTAATATAAACCGGATTATTTTGATAATAAAGCACTATATCATACAATTAACACATTTATATCTATTAAGGAAGCTTAAGCTTGTGCGAATAAAAAAATACTTTCTTATTTCTTATTGTAAACGGAATATATCTGTGTTTGAAAGTTATTTATGTAATAATTTCTTATTTAAATATAAAGTGTGATAGTATTTTTTATTTAATAATATCAAACTGTAGTTAAAATATATTTCTGTCACAAAATTATACTTTAAAAATTAAACTATTCCATTTTTTTTTTTATTTTTTATAAATTACATTTTTGTGTAATTAAAAAGATTATTACTTTCACAAAATAATCACTCAATAATTGCATTTAGATTTCACACTTTTTTAAAAATCAACGTTACATTTATTATTCCGAATAAAAAAATACATTCAACATAGTTATTTGTATTCCTTTTACATTAAATATCTATTTTACGGTAACAAATATACGAATTCAAAAACATGTTTTTTTGCATAGAAAATCATAAAATATTTATCAAAATACCTATGGACTACAAGAGGATTTAATTTACATTTGTGCAAATTTACGCATGCATGAGTAATTAGATACTTTAGGTAGTTAATTTCATTTCATTAATGATATCTTAGGCAACTATTTACTAAAAATATTTTTTGTTGAAAGATAAATTACAGTCAATAATATATATTTAAAAAATACATTTAAATGTTGCGTATTGTAAATTAAATTATAGTAAAAAATTAACTATAAGTTTATTTAAATCAATATATAGAAACATAAATCATACATTGTGATACTATTTTAAGTAAAAAAAGTAATTTATAAATTATTTTAACAACTGAGCACTTAGAAAATAGACACATATGCTAGATATTTCACTTGAAGAACCTACGTATTTAAATTTAGAGAAATTTAGGAGTTGAAATATTTTAAGATATATTTAAAGGGATTCATCATATCAATATTATTTTTTTTGGAATAAGTTCAGTATTATTTACCATTATTTTTTCTGTTTTAAAACTTGATACTCAATAATTCAAAAATGTTTGACGAGGTTCAATTTAGAAAAACATGATTCAGGTTAATTAAAATAGTTAGTTCTCTGATTTAGAATAAATTATTTAAAATTCAAGCAAAAAACAAATGGAAAATTATTTGTCAAGTTTCATGGTTTAAATAAGATAAAGAATTTCATTATAATTTCAAAAGTTTAAAATGCATACTACAAGATATATATATATATAACATTATAATACTTGACTGAAAATATCATAAGAATTAGGTTAAATTAGGTCCGAAATCTTATTGAATATCACTGAACTAAAAATGACAATGAAAGTAGTTATTCTTACTTTCCGCATATATATATATATATTGCTAGTACATTAATATAATCAGTATCTTAGAAATTACGTATTGGAAATGAAACCTTTTTAACATATTCTGGAAAAATATCTGTAAATTTAAGTTTACGAACTTAAAACAGCACAAATAGTTGACAATATATATTAATTTTTTGCTCTGTGTTTTTTTAACTAATTTTAATATTTTGATACTATGAAATAAAATTCAATGCAATTTCTTGTGTACGTTTTTGAATAAACTTAAAATAATTTACGGTGAAGCTGACTAGAAAAAGTAAGTTTCTTAAAAAATATCACTTTAATTCATAAAAAAACTAATCATTTATAGTAAATGATAAAATTTATATTTATATACAGGGTGTCCCAAAAATGTATACACATTTTAGCAGCTGATAACAAAGTTATTTCTTCTTTCTTTACAGACTGAACCCATTGAACCGAGTGATGGCATACAGACTTGAATTTGAAGAAAGGAAATTTATTCTAAATGCTACTGGAAGTATGAAAATGCAGTATAAGGTCAAAGACAATTTAAGAGGGAGTTTAACAAAGAACCACCTACACGAGTTTCCATCACTCGAATTAGAGATAAGTTTGAAGCTGATGGAACTGTTCAAGACGTCCATAAGAACTGTTCCGGAAGACCACGTACATCGACAAGCCCCACGAAAGAAGAAAGATTACTGGAAATGTTTCAAAGAAGTCCAAGAAAGTCTTTGCGGCAAGCTAGTCGTGATGTAGGCATTTCAAAATAATCTGTCCATCGCATCATGAAACGTTGTCAGTGGAGAAGCTACATTCCAAGATTAGTCCATGCTCTTAATGGCGATGATCCAGACCGAAGAGTACAGTATTTCGAGTGGTACTTGGAATGATGTAACGAAGATGCACACTTTCCCACAAAGATTTGTGGTGTCATGAGGCCACATTCAAATTAAATGGTTCGATTAACAGACACAATTGCACCTAATGGGGACCTGAGAATCCACATGTTATGGTCGACCACCATGTTAATTTACCAGGAATTACAGTGTGGTGTGACTTATTTTCAAGATGATTAATTGGACCTTTCTTTTTTGACGCTATTGTGACTGGTCCTGTTTACTTGAACTTGCTGCAACAGTCTGTCATACCAATCATTAGAGAGGACTTTGAACAGGAAGAGTTTTATTTCCAGCAAGATGGGGCAACTCCACACTACCATCGTGATGTTAGATCCTTTCTTGATGGGATCTTGCCAAACAGGTGGATTGGACGGAGAGGTTTTGTCGAATACCCTCCACGTTCACCAGACCTCATACCACTAGACTTCTTTTATGGGGATACCCAAAGGACAAAGTCTACGCACAGAAACCTGCAACAGTTGTTCAATTGAGGGCAACCATTGAACATGAATGTACGAATATCCCAAGGGAATTGTTCCATCATGTGTGTGCTATTCCATCGCTTCGCGTTCTCAGCAGCGTCTGGATCAGAACAGACATCAGTTTGAGAACATGCTATAACAAGACAATAGAATCATATTTCTAGAATCTTTTACATGTTGAAAATTATTCGAATTATAATAAACCCCAAATTTACAATTATTTAAAGTGTGTATACATTTTTGGGACACCCTGTATATATATATACTAAATTTCTCTACAAATGAGAGATGAAGAGATGAACATTAATCAAAACTGAAAAAAATGAAATTGGAAGTTAACTAGACAATAGATTTTAAAAAGGATATATGACAAATTAAAATAATAAAGTAAAATATAAAATTATGGATGATACAGTATTATATACATTACTGACTTAGGACATCTTATATATAAAATAATTTTTTTAAAATTGGGAATGAACATGTTTTGTGACCAGCCAACCTGACCAGTATTCTGTTAATAATACTGAGCAAAAACCCATTGAAAATAATGGATAGGAAATCAAAATCTATTACGAGAGAAAGGTAACTTATCTAAGCATTAAATTCAAAATTGCAGAGTCCACTCTAAATCTGAGTACAACATGCAAGTTATTGCCAGATTCTGGACCAAAATGCAAATTCATAGGATAAGAATGGCTGAATAGTAGCACTTCGCAAAAGTATGAGAAGGATAGAAATAAAAAAAATGTAAACATACAACCATAATCTTAGGACAATAAAATTACATATAATTTTAAAAAATAAATTTAATTTAATTTTAAAAACATTACTATGGGAATAAGTAATTTGGAGGTAAATATAACTGTCTAGGAAAAATAATAAATTTACAAGAATACACTATTAAAAAAACTAGAGTTTTAATCCTTTCTATTTAGAATTTCTTTATTCTAAATAAAAAGGATTAATAAAATTAATTGGGTATTTTTGAATTAAGCAGTATTTAGTAAAATGTGTATAGTTTTTTTAATTTTTTTATATATATATTTTTTTTTTTGTAATTTGAAATTTATTAAGTTGTATGTTATTAATAACTATATTTCTGAATATAGAAACAGTTACATTACTCTCCCACTGTGGTACTCTTATAATATTGAATTTCGACTTCTCCTTTGCATATATATAAATATAAGTAACTATTTTATTATCTTTTAATTTAATTTCTATATCAAGAAAATTTGCTTCACAATTGTTACTATTTGTCTGTATTAAATTAAGATATTGTGGATAAAATTTAGTGTTAGGTTTAAAGTTGTCTTGTTTGCCAAAAATAATTATATCATCCATTCAGAGAAAAATGTAATATTTTGAGTTGTCAATATATATATATATATATATATATATATAATATATATATATATTTAGGTAACTAAGAATGAATATTTAAATTTATAGGTATGATTTCCATCTAGACTAGTAGAATGAAGAATAAAGATTGAAAATAAGTGTATATCAGTTTTCAAAGGGTTTGCTTATTATTAATATACATCCACAATTTTATCTGGAATCTGAATATTTCACCACATTTATTTATATCCAAAACCTTTTCGAGTTCCATACATTACATTCGTAGCTATTTTTCTATTTTAAAATTTAAATATATTTCTATAGTTTTTAGATTGCGTATCACAAAATAGCTTAGAATATTTAGTTTTCATTATCATTTTAAATCGGTTCGTAAAAAATTATGATTTTTAGCAAATAATAGCTAATGAATGTCTTGAAATCCCTTCTTTTTCTAACTTGACTGCAGATTGTTATTTCTACCTTTGCAGACCTAGTATATTCCCCAGAATCTGGTAATACTTTATAGTGAGGCACGTCATAGGCAATACCAATTGCGGCAAGTAATTTTGAGACACAGTTTCTTCCCCAGAGAGAGACACCAGAACTTTGCCGAAAGGAAATTAGTACTTAGGAATTTAATTTTGGTGGGAACATCCAAGTCAAACGGACATTCAAGGATTTTTTACATGTCACATAAACATACTGCATGGAGAATGTCGATTTTCTGCATCAAGAAAAACAAAGACTTGGATCGGTTTCGAACCCTTTACTTTCAGTGCAGAAAGCCAGTGATAAACCAACACTAAACCTCCCAGCTTTTCGTCTATTATATCTTAAAAATTGAAAAGGATATTAATTTTTTTTTATTTTGATGTGTAGCAACTATGATTATTAGCATTAAATAATAATAGATGGCCATTCCAATGATGTTTCTTTTTTTTTTTTTGCTTTGGGTGGTCTGAATGGAGGACTCAAGGGAGGATATGAAGCCTGGTTAAAAGGATAACATCTAGATATATAATTTAATTGCAAAGATTTTTTCTGTAATTACTGTAAAATTAAGGCAAACTTTTAGTTGCCTACGTATAGCTTGGGTCTAAATGCGAAATAATTGTTAGCTATTGGTTTGAATAGATGATTGAAGGGGTCATCCATGAAATGCTATCAAATTAAAAAAAACTAGTTCTAAAACTACAAAACTAGTTCTTAAAATGACTAATTCAAAAATATTATGTAATAATATTGCAGATAATACTCTTAAGAAAAATAAATATTACTTAAGTAAAATACAATAGTATGGGAAATTAATTATTTTTACCACGATTTATTTTTTAAATAAAATTGACAATTTATGTGATGTTTGTGTTACGGATAAACACTACAAATTTCTTTCAAATGTAATATAATATAACTGAAAACATTGCCAAACCAAAACATATTTTGAATTATTTACATTTTTTAATTATAAAATCGTTTTCCATTTATATAAATTTAAATTTTTCTAAAAATAATTTGAAAAATTTAATACGGCAGTTTTTAATTTAGTAAACTTTAAACCAATAATACCATTTTCAATATACTATATAATAAAAGGAAATAGAAAATGACCCCGTATAAGATGAAATTATAGCCATCATTATTGTCAAGATTCAAGATAGGAGCAAAGCACATATAAGAAAATCAATTAGTTAACTTTAAAAAAGTTAAAAAAAAAATCAATTACCATCTAACTCCGCCAGGAATAAATCAGAAAAATTAAAATTAAAGAAAGAGATAGTTCCATAGTAATAAAAAAGTATTATTATTTTTTTCTTTCGTATCCGCTCTAGAAGAAAAAAAATTCTATGAATGATCGAAAATCATTTAGGATTTTAAGAAAAAAACTCCAGCTTCTTAAGTAGTACTATAAAAAAAGATTTTTATTTGAGTTTTAAGACACAAGTGACTTTTTACATCAGTGTAAATTATCAAGTATTTTCATTAAAAAACTTTTTCAATCCGTATTTTCTTATTTTTTATAACACTTCTTATAAACGAAAAAAAGTATTCTTTTTTTCATACGAAATATGAAAAAAAAACACTAATTTCTGAACTCTTCCTTTCTTGTCAAATTATAATAAATTTAAAAGTACGTCACACTAAGAATCATATTAAAGACTTTCATTATTTTTAGGCTTATGAAAAGAAAGAAGTTATAGATTGTAGACTGAAATTACATGCAGAAATCTATTATTAATAAGGAAAAAAATGTTCTTTCTTCTTTTTTGTACGCATTATCTTAGGACTGAAATATTTTGTGTTTTTAAAGTTTACAGAGTTTATCATTGGAATTGAAAGAAACAAACAATTATGTTCAATATTCCCATTGTACTCGAATCAATACATTGATACAATAAAAAGCAGTCTCTATGCTTACATGAAAATGTCATCAATTTATTATGATTATATTTTCTATATATAAATTCAACAGATTCAAATAAAAAGAGGCCCTTCTATTTTAATGAATATAATAATATTTACTTATCCTGTATTCCATGTTATGTATGATGTTTGTTAGAGAGATTTATATTTTTTGTATTAAAAATATAAATTATAAAAAAAAAAGAAACGAGCCTTGCAGTAGTCGCATATGATGTATAACATCTGACATGGTATCGTGGTAAATACGCAATAATAACTTAATTCCTGAAAAAAAATGGGTATGATTGGAAATAATTTCAATGGAATAATTATATCTATAATAAAAATTTTATTTAATTAACACAAGGAGTAATGCAATGTTGATCAAAAATAATTATTCTTGTTCAATTTGGGAAGAGCGGAGACAATAGACTTATTATAACAAAAATATGACATGTATACTTGTGATTTCAAAGTAATTAAAAACCGTTAAAACACAGCGTCAATAACAATACCACTGATAGTTGTCGGAACATTTCCATCTGTGTTCATTTTTAGCTTGATTTCATTCAAAAAAAGCCATGAGTGGCTCAGCATCTGGCAAACTGAATTTAACATTAAAATCATTATTCAAAATCATGGGAAGCGAATGATAGATTTTTTATTAAAAGAGCAGTACCACTATCTCTATATGGTAAAAGTACAAAAGAGGAAAGCTTTATGTTTTTGGACCGTTTGATTCGGAGAAATGTATACGACCACCGAAATCATTGTTTTTGTGTACTTTTTTACGACGAATATGAACACTAATTGCATAGTTGTTGTCAAGATTACGATGGTGAGTTCTGACCATATTATCAGCAATAGTGGTCTTCAAACCTTTTCAACTCATGGAACCTCTAGAGCTTGAAGATGCTTTCTTAGAACCCCTAGAACTGGAAAGTGTTTATGTCGAACCCCATTCCATACACATACGACGAAGAATATATTTCAAAATAACATTTAAAGTAGATGAACATGGTATAGGCACTTACTGTAAAGGCAATTAAAAAATAGTTGTATTTATAATTTAAAAAGTTATGATATAAATTTTACATATAATTTACTCATTAATCATATTAATTTATAATTCAAGTGTCACCTATGCATTATATTTAGTAACTGGGATATATGTGCTTGCATTGATGGCTTTGATCGATCCCGTACTCCTGAAGAAAACGGCGTACATTATATTTTCATTGCTCATTGTCTTTTTACAAATGTCGACGGGAAATCATCTTTAAAGTCCCATAATCTGCTGGTTTCTTGACGTTTTGGAACGTCAAAAAAAAAGTATTTACGTTTTACATCCGTTACAACTCCCCATCATTTTGCAATTTAAAGATTTCTCTACAGATTCTGACACGGTCTTCTTTTTGGTGTTCAGTTAGATTACGGGAAACCAACAGCAAACCACTTTTTTCATATGTAATTCTTTATGAATAATTTAGATGGCTGCGTATCCAATGTTAATTTTTTTCTCTGTCATTTAGCAGGTACAGAGATTATCATCCGTTAATATTTTTTGCATGGTAGACATTATCCGGGATTACTGCCATCCACAGCCTTCTTGTGTTTTCTTCATCCTGAAGAGTATTGCGGCATCTGCAAAATTCCTTAAACCATCTGAATACAGAGTAGAGTTTCATTAAAAAGTTATAATTGTAGTCGTTGAAAGCACTCCTCGTGATTTAATCCAACTTAAAAATCATAGAAAATCATACCACAATAATGTTCTCGCGTCAACTCCATTTTCTCGTACTTGAAGTAATTCAGTAAATAATCGCCTGCTGTATTTGAATTTATATTTACAAATTAAACCGTTATTTTTGTAACTTATTGTCTACGCGTATCTCAAAAATTTCAGAGTTACCCTCGTACATGGCTTACGTCATATTTTTGAGGAAAAACACATAAAATCAATGTTTCTAAATATTTAAAAAAATTCGAATAAAGGTACATATAATTAAAAATACTATTGTTTATTAAATAAATAAATAAAACCCTCTTTTAATAATTTTAATAAATTTTAATTTTTATTCTTCCATTATGAACAAAGTTCATTTTAAATTTTGATTCGCAGAGTATATAAATATATATATATATATATGGTAATTTTTCTTTAAAATTGAGGAAGATTAAACGGAAATTTTTTTTATCCTACGCCCGTCTTCGGCATCTCTGCCGTTAGTCGACGAGCAGCCCAATAAAGTGATGACGAAGCATAAAAAGAAATAAAATTTGTCTCCGTAGAGTTGTCTACAAAAAACTTTAAAACAATAGGGCAAAGTCTGAGGTGGTCATCATCCATTTCACCCTGGTTGCACAGAGGGCACCAGGCAGAATCCTTTACTCCAATGCGATGTAAATGACTTTGCAAGTAGTCATGTTTGGTAAGTAGACGAAAGCACGCAACTCCAACAGATCGAGGCAGGGAACTGGGAACTTTTTGTTAAGCATGATATTTCACCTTCTACCTGCAGCTGCTTCTCTATACAGGGAGACTCTATTAATTTGCAGTTTACTGTAAAATATTCTTTTGATTTTACGCAGAGGCAAGGGAAAGTTAGGTTGGGACATGAGAGATCTGTCTTTAGCAAGTTTATTTTCTTTCTCATTTCCAGAAATGTTACAGTGGCTGGGAATCCACTGGAGGGCAATGCTTTCTCTAGACTTCCCAAGTTCAGCTAATTTCCTTCTACAGGAATTCACTAGAGCGTTTTCATTATATCTTGAGTTTGTTAGAGACAAAATGGCAGTTTAGGAATCGATAAAGAATACAATATTATGTTCAGATATTATGCTTTCTAATTTATCAATCGCAAATGATATTGCTGCTATCTCACCAACAAAATTATCACAATAGTTTCCAACAGGATAACTAATACTGAAAGCACTTGAATAGGCTCCAGCACCAGCATTTTTAAGAGCATCTTCTGCTGAGCCATCTATGTATACATGGAACCATTTGTCAAGAGGATATATGTATTGTATAGTAGCAAGGGCAACACTTTTTAAGTCACTTTGTATAGAAAATTGTTTACCAACACTCCAAACAAGATCCAGGAGGCTCTCCAAAGTCATCTGGCACATAATAGGGTTAAGTTTTTGTGGGAAAACTTGGCGGTTGGGAGTAGGAATATCGAAAGTATCATAAAGATCATGGACCGTTGAAAGGAAAGACTTATGAGTTTTTAATCTTTCATTTGTGGGTCTATAATAATATAGAAAATTGTTTCTCCTTCACAAGATCTTTTCAACCAGGTTCAGGGCCTTATTTGACTCTTTTCACTCAAATGTTCCAAATATACCTGGAGTTCCACTGCAGCTATAGGGGTTGATTTGACCCCACCAGTGATTAAATGCAACATGCTGTTTTGTAAAAGATTAAGCCTATTTTTAACAGAATCAGAGGTAGTTATTAAAACCTTATTTCCATACTCAACAACATGTCGCACATAACACTTATAGGCAGTACACAAAATATCTTGAGTTGAGCCCCAAGTTACACCAGCTAAATGCTTCAGCAGCTTGAGTAACTTCTATCATCAGTTGAATCTATATGCTTCTTCCAATGTTAATTTAGGATCTAAATGAACGCCCAAATAAACAGTGTCAAATGCCCGAGATAGAACTTTTTCATCGTACTGAAGTTAGATGTCATGGTGTTTAGTACTGAGGGAAAACAATTGAAAGATAATCTTATCAGATTTAACAGACAAATTGTTCTCATAAGACCAAATGTAAAGAACGTGTAAAGCCTACTAAAGCACACTCTCGAAGCCTGAAATATCGGATCCTGTAGCACTCATCACTATGTCATCAGCAAACAATAAAACATTTATACCTGGAACAGATTTAGGAATAAGATCTATCAACTCGTTAATCATTAGATTAAAAAGAATTGGGTTCAGTACTGCTCCCTGAGGCAAACCATGTTTGGCTAAAACCAGACAAAGCATGGCCATACCTAACGATAATAAGGCTTTGGTCAAGACAACTCTTTAATCCATTTATATTCCACACGGAAAATTAAATTTCAAAAATAAATTTTCAATGTTCCAAAATGGGGTCAGCAACGCTATATTTATACATTAAATAGTTCTCAGAGGGGAGGAGTGGTGTTAAAAATTGTACTTGCATACAACCATTGCATTGAATGCATACAGCGAGCTTGTGGCATATTTATCAAGTATAATGTAATATTTCGAAACTAAGAAAACACAAAGTTTTAAAATATGAAAGTATTTTCCTTTTTTTTACTTCAATTAACAAAACATATTTCAATTACTTTGTTATCAGTTTATAAAAAATATTTAATAAAAAAAGTACCAAGAAAATAAAGAATATTTATGAAATAAAATGTTTTACTTTTTCTCATGTATTTTTAAAAAAAATTCCCTAAGCATTTTATGAAATATAAGAAGTTTGTCAATTTTGATAGCGTTAACATAACTGACACAAATCACATTAATTATATTCATCTGAAAAATTAGATCTTATTTTTTTTTCTTAATTCATTTATACTAAATCTGCAATACCCAAAGTTCTACATAGATTTTTACTGAAAATAAACTGAAATATCTGCTGAAAATTATAACTCAGAGTTTTCGGCCTTGAACGCATTAATCGCGGAAATGGCGTGCCTTTGTCCCACTCTAGTCCCTAAGAATCTGCGCCATTCTCTGCAGCACTAAAATTGAAACAAAACAGAACATCCTTGTAAAACTTGTTTGTTTTACTTTGAAAAATAATAATAAGTTGCAATCAATAGCAATTCTCACTACAATGATTTATTTACAGATTCTGGAAGACGAGTTATCTTGTCCCTCGCGATGAAAGGGTTGAAAATAATTTATGTTAAATCACTACAGAATTTCTCAAACTGTGGGGTGTGCCCAAGGAGGCGTGATAACCTTACAGGGGGGACGCGAGCATATCGAAAAGAAATGATTTTTATAAAAATAAAAGGAATAACGTAAAACAAAATTGTGACACAATAAAAACACACATTTGCATTAATATAATATATATGTATATAATCTGGCGATATTACGTAATCAAAAATAAAAGCTTCATTCCTTGATCCTATAAACAAATAAAAAAAATTGGTTGAATTGCTGTAGTAAAGCGAAGAAACATTTTTCTATTATGATTATTTTAAAGCTAAAATGCGAATTTTTCTGAGAAAAAACATAACCCAGATCCAGAATCAAAAAACAATTTTAAGATAAAAAATTAATCACTGCTATTATTATTGAAATACTGTACTTTTTATATGTAGGAAGAAAAGGAAGACTTAATTCACTTCTCACCCCTGATCAAGCAAGCGAAGATCCTGCTGAAATGATTCATATTACTCATGATAGCGAAAGTAAATTTGAGAAAAGCAATGAACATGAAACGAAATGAAAATGTTCAAATGCTTTGTAAAGAACTTCATCGACTAATATATGAAGCCAAAAGTGTATTACAAGACACGCTGTGCCCTGTCAAAAAGACACAATCGTGAGAAAGTTCAACATGCTATTTGTCGATCATCAAAGGACAGTAAAAATACAAAAACTTGAACAAATTATGACAGTTTCGCCTGCAAATAACTTTCCTGTATTTTTAGTGAAAAATGTTTGTGATTTGTTTCCATTATTAAGGTCATGTACATTTGAATCATTTAAGTTCAGTTTTATTGGATTTTCAAAGAAAAATTGAAAATACCTTGAAAGTAGGTAAGTATACTTTATCTTTATAAAATTATTCACTGGAATTGGGATTTTTATCCAGTACATTAAAAAAAATTATAAAAAAAGGATTGGGGTAACTGAGTCACCCACGCGACCATTAATGTTAGTATCGAGTGCACGCCTGCTCCCGGATTAAGACATTCTTCTCGCTTTAAATATTAAAAATAACACAATTATTCTTCATCGGAATTTTATATTCTTATTCATTATTTAACATTAATTCTAAATACTGATTCTGTAAAGCTTAAAATTACGGTTCATTTAAAACTATTTACAATATGACAATTCATTTAGAAAAATCATTTTACGTTTTTGTATTCATTGCCGTGCACATGGCTTTACTCTCCTTGCAATTCAGGTATTATAGGATGAATAATGTTTTATTGTGTTTAAAAAAGAACTTGTGTAAAAAGCGAGTACTTTAGCCAGTATACTTTTAAAGTATCAGTACTGCACAAGTTATTTTAAACTAATTTCTTAATACTAAATTAAGAGCCACATTAATAACTTTTCATGTCTTTCGTGGGTTCTTCTTGCAGAGCAAAGCTTCTTAACGGAAGGATTATTATTAGAAATTGACCCTTTGAGTTATTTTACGGCATTAGCTAAAAACTGTGCTTTGTCTTCAAAGCATCCATCGCAGAAAATCCGGTTTCTTAATGATAGGATGTTGAAAATGGGGTAATATAGAATACGAAATGATTTCATTTTCACTATAAAAAATCATCATCCACCTCTGCCCAAAATTCAAAAAGCAATTTATTACAAAAATGACTTTTAATTTTGCCATTTGACGTAAAATCTAGAAAGATTTCTTCTTCGGCAGTTGAGAGCTCTTCTGAAGTGTTCTAAAACGGATCCATAACCCACTCGTAACTTGCTAAAAATCATCCTCAGCAAGAAAATAGTTCTAAAATTATTTACCAACATGGCTAAATGATTTTAAATGGTTTTAAAAACAACTTCGACATGTTCTTCAGATTTTTAAGTTTTCACACGTAGCACACAAGGATTTTGTTCTCCATTTACTTCAGTAATGGTAAATCCAAAATTTCAATATTCTTCATTATATTTCCTTGATTAAATTTTAGGAACCATGCTAGTATGTGTATTTGTTGATATTTTACTATCCTCGAATATTCGCTTACGACTTAAAGGTATATTTTTAATTTTGTTTAACTGCCGCAAATAGCCTATACTGTGAATAACAACTAATGCGCGTGCGTGCAAATTATGAAATGGACATTCAAGATAGATTCTGTAGCTGGAGAAGTATCAACTCGAATAAAATTGAATAGAATTGTACGAGGTACAGCATTTTTACGTGTTTTACAAAGACGTCCGATGTATTACTCAGGCTTGTGTAAACTTTCGTGAGAATGCCAGATGTGAAGGATATGATAGAGAGTAACAGACTGGACCAGGGTTACTCAAACTTTTTTTCTGCCGAGTTATGTTAGCTGTTTCACGTGGGTTGCATACATACGATGACTATTTCACGCGGGCCGCAACATGAGGATTACTGGAGAGGAAGGATGGTGAAATGCCTTAAGATCAAGATAGCATAGAAAATTTGAAATATGGGAATTGAAAAAAATATTATATTTCCTATTTTACTTTTTTTATTCATTGTGTTTTATATATTTTTTTCTTTTTGTCACTGAGTTTTAAGAATCACTCTTTCACTATTTTTGCATGAGTAAGCGACTTCATATAATAGCCAATTTTAGAAACAACTTCATTGGGTGCCTTTGTTATCACTGTGAGATTACCATCGATAAAAATTTTTTCTTTTTTTTGCTGTGTAAAGATTACTCAAGAAAGCCTATTTATCATCTCTTGAAAGAGATCTTCGAAGAAAAGCGTCATTGAACGATTCTTGTTTCCTGGTACTTTTTAAATACACTTTCGCGATAAATCAAAAAATTATTGAACCGTGCTTATTTTTCCCCACAAAATAGATAATTCCCCAATCGTTTTGAATTAATCTAGTTTCTTCGAATATTTTTCACTTACATGATATGAAATATAATTAAAAATTAGGTCCATTCATAAAATGGTCACTACTCCACTGTTGTCTATTATCTCTAATCAGAAAAATAAAATATATTAATTCACACCCATTTGACATCGACAGCAAAAAGTCAAATTTATGTATTTGGTTTTTCAACAAAGAATTTCCCACCAAATTTTCCTAAATGAATAAATGAATTTCTCAGGGCAATGGGTTATGACCGGGCCACATAAAAAGGCCCAGTGGGCCGCAGGTTGAGTATTGGTGAAATATACTATTTTTAATAACATTAGTATTTTTAGGAATGGATGATGGAGGAAATAAATCTTTAAATAAATAACATTTTGCCATCTGTTGAATTTTAAAAATTAGAGAAATAAAAACAACATAATAATTATCCAATTACTTAAAAGTAATTTATATAAATTGTTTTAAAGTAACATATGCATAATTTAATACATACCTTGATAATTTCTAAGGTTTATAATTAATATCATATTGTAGCCTTAACGTCAAATTATATCATTATCCCATTCAATACATTATTATTATACAAAGAGGCGCGAGAAAAACTATGATTAAAAATTGGGTCGCCAGTATTGAAAGTTTGAGAAGCACTGCACATTACAATATTCACTTTAAGATTCAATATTTATGGTTTAATCGCAGTTGCTCACGTTCCAACGCTTAGATTGAAAAGCCTTTCGGTTTTCCTTTAAGATCATATTGAAAGTTTAACTGCATTCATCTTGCAGAGGTTACATGATATACAAAGAAGTAGTATTATTTAAAGCAATTTGAGAAGCTGCTAGATAAATACTTCAACTATGTGGTCAAATAGATAGTAATTTCTTATCTAGACAATATTGCAAGATATATACTTATCATTAAAATAAATCATATAAATAGGCAATGAGACCAAGTTTTGGTTGCACATAATTCCCACTTGCGTTGCTTCCTAAAACTTAGTAATGGAAAGCAGCATTTTGCATTAGAACTTGAATCCCATTCAGTGATTTTAATTAAGATAGTTTAGTTATTTAGGTTTATCAATTAGGGTTAACTTTCACATTATTTATCAAACAAGAGAATGGAGAACGAATTAAATGCTCATTTGAGATTATGATTTCTTCTGCCTATGTATCTTGTATGTTGGGTTCGAACGAAAATCCTACGAGTACGGGATATTAGAATTAATCAACCTTCGGTAGCATCGTTTCAGTGTTTAGACATATTGAAACAAAAATAATCATTTTATTTTTATACATTAATTATAATCTGGAAATAAGTTGAACAACATTTTTTCTCTTCAAATTCTTTACACTTTGATGAAACCATAATGAAAAAAAATGCAAAAGAGAAATGATAGTATATAGCAACAACTTATCTCAAATCATAAACAAGATTCGTAAAGCAACTACTGCAAATGCTTATTAATGGGTATTAAAACCAATCAGTTACGACTTTTTTTAATGTGTAATATCCAGGTAACATTTACAGAGTTACACTTTTTCTCATTGTTCCCAAATGTTCATTTTCATGGAATAAAAAAATATCGAAGCAATCATTCCACCACTTCTATCAATCATATTTGCTTATTCTTAAACCTGAAACAGGAGACACTATTGTTTCACTTCTGTTTTTTTTTGTTTGACAAAAATATCGAATTGAAATAATATTTTTTCTTCAATTTCAACATGGAGATTGAAAAGCTATTCATCATCCCGTATTATTTATATGACCTGTTACAAAACAGTCTCTGGTAGATACGATTATGGTAATATTATGCAATAGATTCTTGAACATACCTTCATCTCTATCATAGAATATGTATAAAATATGTAAGTGTATAAGCATTTTTCAATTTTCTAGAAAGGATAAACCTTTCAACAAAATGTTTTATGTTTTCTGAGGAAAACACTTGAAAAAGGTTCTTATATCTTTATCCAAGAAACTATTAATCTAAATCCGGTGTATGGGAGGGTAAATATTTACACCTATCCTGGAATTGAAATGCAAATTGCTTATGTTACATTTGCAATAGATTAAATATAAATATTCAATTAAATTGCATTTTTCGGAAAGCTTATATTAGTTTATAGCGAGAAGTGTGTATTTTTTTTTGTAAGTATAAATTTAAATGACAGTGTATTAGTATTATACAGAACATTATGCCTCAAAGATAGCAATAGTATATTTAAAAATGCTTCTACTTTTGATTTGATTTTTTAGTTGAGAAATTATGTATTTTATATTCAGAATAAAATGTGCTCAAATGCTTAAAAATATAAAATTGGTTCTGTGTTGTATTGAAACTATATATTTGGTTAGTGATATTTTCTGTGTTTCTTTCGAATTTAGTTATAATAATGCTTCTTCCTCATTGTAAGGGAACGCTTAAGTTTTGATAACACCTTATACCCACTTAGCCAACGCAGTTCTAAATCGAAAAAGCTATTTTAAAAACAAAAAGGATGCTTTACGCTATTCTTACTATAGTTTCTGTTTTTTTCCTTTATCTAAAACATGTGTTGTATTGTATAAATATAAGATGCGTCATTTTTACTATATTTAGATTATAAACCAAAATTGAACAGAACAAAATCCAAATCCTAAATGTTATAAACTTGAACATTTTATAAAGAAATGTTAGTTTCTTTCGTTTTTTTTTTACTTTATATAATTGATAAATAACAAATGCATTGTATTGAGTGCATATACAGTTTATTATTAAGATGTGATATGAGTTTTATCATGCGATACAGATGATTTGTGAAACTAACAAGACAGAATGTCACATATGCACACACATTTAATATTCAGAAACGCGCGCACGTTTTAAGTATAGATAATTTGATTTTACTTATGTATAATTCTTTTCATTGCAGCGATATTTGCAAAACCAAATTTTTGAGTTGTAATTTTGTTTCTAAATTTCATAATAATAGTAATGTAATATTAATAATTTTATAAAAATAATATAATGAGATAAAACACAGGGTGTTCCAAAACGACCGCATAAACTCGGCACAGCTAGATTCCTCGTTGAGAGTACATAAAAACTGCCCAAAAAAGCATTCCTGTACGATCCATAGTTTACGAGAAAAATACGAAAAACAGAGTATGGTGTCACTTCCGGTGCAAGAAAAAACACTTTATTGGACATATCTACAACAGTATTTGCATATATTTCCAGACGATAATGTTTAAAACTTTCTTCGCGCATGTCGCGTCATGCATGCGTGCGCCGTGGAATGACGTTAAGCTGCCATTCAACTAGTATTTAAAAGGCTACATCTTGCAGCTACTGGTAGTCTTCGTATGGTAGCCATGTATTCCTTTCGTGACTAATGCGACATGCCATCAGAAAGAACTGGTGTATTGAGACGTAGTAATACACAAATGGACTTTGTTGCTCGTCTGCATATTGCTTGTACTTCAGTGGACCCCACGATGCTGCAACGGGTGATGACAGCCATTCCACGGCGTGCTCAAGCCTACCACGACATACACGGTGGACATTTTGAACATCGACCTTAAATTGTGCATATACTGCTGTTGATATGTTCAATAAAGTGTTTTTTTCTTGCACCGGAAGTGATGTCATATTTTGTTTTTCGTATTTCTCTCGTAAACTATCGATCGTACAGGAACGCTCCTTTGGGCAGTTTTTATGTACTCCCAACGAGGAATTTACCTGTGTAGAGTTTATGCGATCGTTTTGGGACACCCTATATAATAATAATAATAAATAATCACAAAACTGATTGTCCTCTAGCCATAAGGGTTGGTTGTCATTGCCTGGAAAGTTGGAATCTCAGAAAAAATTCTCACTGTTAGAATTTAACTAATCATCCATAGGATAATGACCACCATAATCTGAATTCGAATAAAGGACTTCAAAGACTTGAAGATCCTGCCTGATAAATGAAAAACATATGTGAAGTGCAAGCACTGCACAGACGCTCAGTGGAATCCCCAAAACTTTTTTAAGCTGTTCTTCTCTTGATAGTGCCCTTTCCAGAATTGATATTTATTGTAACGTGGACACATTACACACAGAAAAGATGAAGGAAGACATTATACATTGCCAAACCAGTAATTCACTACATAATTTTTACTACCGTTTCTACCTGTGCACTTTGTGACGATTTCAGCCTAGGGTGGTTCAAGGTAATGGAGTCGCCGTCAGCGTATCCGGAGTCCTAGTGTAGTACTGCTGAAAACCCGTTGAGCAGAAGGGGCCGATGCACATTAAACATGCCAAAGTTAGAATTACTTCCCGTTGGTGTGGAGCGGAAAATAGGAGGTGGTGCCATTTCAGATGTTGTCTTCGTCACTTGACCATGGTTCAAAATTAAGAGGTCCTTTCACGAAAAGCCTTCGAGTATATATAGCTGAATAGTACGACGTTAATATTCACTCACTTATTTGCCTTTGCCTTTGTCGAAAACAGCTACAACAACATATAGATAATTCTGGAATTAGGTATACTATAAAGAAGGTATAAGCTAATGAAATAAATACAATTTCTTTAATACAATATTAGAATTATTTCTCAATAGATTTTGTTCTTAGTACGTAACGAGTTATTTGAATTAATGAAACTAAACAAAACTATTTTCACTTATGGTAATTATATAAGTAGAAAAGATAAAAATATTATTTTTAAATTAATAATCCGATAATATTAAATAATAATATTAGAGTTAATGAACAAAAAATTGAATAAAATATTATTTCCAAGTATTTCTTGAAAGTAATTTTTCCGTTAACACAAAATGCTTTTCGAAGCTTTTGGTTTAATTAAATTATTATTTCGTTTCTCTATAAATACTTACTTTACTTCTTCGGGAAACAAATCAGAAATTAAGGTGAATTAGACTGATTAGAAGAGTTTTCAATATAATAACAAGAGAAACGTATTTTGGTTCTGAAATTAATTGTGAAAATCTTAATGAGATAAAATAATTAGTTTCCCAAATTAATTTTTAGATTTCGAAGGATAACCGTCAGTTTTAGACCATAATAGAAATGAATATTTATTATAAAATAAAAAAGTAGCCGTGGATTATTAATTGAAATTAAAACGAAATAAACAACAATGCAGAAAAGAAGAGTAATTATAATTGAATCATTTTTTTCATTTTGAGGATTTTATGCTGTATTATTTATTTCCGATTACTTAATTTTTTGGAGTTAGGTATTTAAAAAAAAGTTCAGTCTTAAATTATTATCTCTAATTAGCAAAACATTTAATTTCGTTTTTATCATTTATATGAAATTTATTCATACTTTTTTTTCTTGGCAATTCTTTAAAATCACCTTTGAAGCTGAAAATATGTAGAGAAATAGATAAATGTGTATGTTTTAATAGGGAAAATGAATATACAAAATTAACTTAGAGAATAATTATCAAGAACATTTTAGGGGAATATATTACGTTATATCATGTTTAGAGAAATATTTCAGTAAAAACGAAAAGTAAAATACTAAGTATTTTTATAAGAATGCCTTTCAGACAAAATACCGAAGGGAAAAAAAACGTAAATGTCATATTTAAAATAATTTTATTCAAATTGTGAAATTTGCAAAGAATAAATAATTTGCACTGATTTTTGTTAGAAGTAAATGAAAGAAATTTACGATTATATATGAATTCCCCTTACATATTTAATATTCCATTATACATCCCTTTAAATATAAACTCTGAAACATAAAAAATGGCACAAGAAGATTCCTTCAAATGCAATAGAAACTGGTACATATGATACACACGTATTAAAAGAAAAGATATTACACTGCTGGCCACACAAAATGCACATCAAGCATTTTTCTTTGTTAAAAAACAATAGTTCCTAATTGACATTAATTTGATCAAATAACCAATATCTAATTCAGAATAATGTACTATATTTCTTAGAATGTAAGGACTAAGATCAAAAATAGGAAACACAAAAAGTCATAAAACTCTTACTATAACAGTTATAGACCAATAAAACACATAACTCAGATAAGTTATATATTTTAAAATAATTAAAAAGTTTTCCAGCATCTCAGACATTTTGGAGCAGATGAAATATTTTAATCAGAATGTACATTGTGTGTGTGTGTTGGACCCACAAAATGAAACGCCCTCAACGAAGCTTGCAAACCATGTGAAATTTGCATCATATGTTGGTGGCGATGAAATATGCAAAACATTTCCATTATAGCTCAGCCGCGTATTATAGGTGACCGTATGGCCACCCTCAAACAATATATAAAAGAAAAGCAGATTGAAAATTTAAAGAACGACATTTTAATTTGTAAGTTGTTTACCTATGACTTGTGAAAGACATCGAACGTCTTTTAACCATGTTTCTGAATTCAACTAGGAAAAACAGTAGGCTAAAGAGACTTCAGAGAAATCGGTGAACATGTTGAATGTAACCAAAACCAAGAAACTGTGAAGCGGCTCTGTCATCACTGGATGCAGGAAAAAAAGACGGAACGATGTGACCATTCGCGACCACCACGTTGCACCACTGTCCATGATGACAGGTGGATAGTCCGTATGAAAATGATAGATCACGCAAACACAGCACAAAGCATATGATTTCTGCTCTTAGAAAATTACACGTTAATTCTTCATTAACATTTTTATTTAGATAATAAACGAAATGAAGTACATTAAACAAAATATTTTTTCTACTGCTCACTGACTAAGACAACACGTGTACTACGTAAATCATAAACAATTGTGTTCATCGGAGAGAAGAAAAAGGTCTGAGTTTGCAAGTTGGCACCAGTCAGTCTTAGTTTACAACCCGTCAACTCTACAAGTAATGGGAAGGAATACATGTGCATTATTAAATGCTAGAACAAGTGCAGATAATACTGACAATTCTTGTAGGATTGCAAAATTCACGTTATTAATCAAATACTGGTAATAATGGAATTGCTATAAGCATATATTGTTATTTTTTTAAATTTTATTTACAGGCTTTTGTTAACTTCAACTGTTTTATGTATATGAGATATTTCACGTGACAATGACTGATGTGAAAAGTTTCAATTTAATATATAAAATTTAAAATGTACCATATTATTCATTTTAATGTAGGTTTGAATATTATACAATGCTAGCTTCCATCCACTTCTCAAGATTACTGCAGAAATATGTGAATTTTGCTTTGTGATAGAAATCTTTAAATGCATGCATTCAACATAGTATTAGTACTAAAGTTACATTTATTTAGTACATAATAATAGTGCGTTTTAGTCTTTTATAGGCTGTATTTGATTAGTTGCCCATTTCTTTGTACCATGTCAAATCGAAACATTTTCCTCTGCATCACTGTGAGCCTAGAGCCTCAAATGCCCACTGAGTCAGTATAGCCTACATTGAGAAGCTAAGATCTAGGGTCTTTTGATGGAAGCAGTCATTACAGCCAGTAAGTACTCTAATAAAAACCATTTGGTATTCATTATCTCATTAAAAACTATTTTAATATTCATACACAGTATTTTCTTATTTGTTTCAAAATACCACTTTTAGATATAGGCGTAATTTTCAATAGAGTTATGTTTTACTTTAGTCAATTTTGCTGGAAGGAAGGTTGGATCTAAAAGCATTGCATGAACATTTCTCATCTTGAATCAGCAAATCATGTGCCAACCATTTCAGTCAGTGACTCTTTCTGTTATTACAATGTTGATTATTTCAATATTTTCAGATTTTGGAATTCAGTAATTCTGATCTTTGTGGGATTTTTGTATCAGTTGTTTTATTCATATATATGAGATTCACCGCATGGCAGTGCAATATAAACTCTTAGCCTTAGAATCCAAGTTGCTGGTTTAAAAGTTGCTAGTTTAGTCAGCCTTCATACAGTTTTACCCTGCACTTTTCTGGTTGTAGGAAAGGAACGGATGCTATAGAATGCTATTAATACAAAAACCCCAATGCTAATGTATATAACGCGATAAAGTTAATTAACTACTTACAATATAAAGTACGGTTAGATATAAAGATATGAGAAGATGAAATCTAAACGCCTGCCAGGCAGCATCAGTTAATAGTCCCTTAAAACACCAGGTACATTAATAGTACATAAAGTAAAGTAAATTATGAAGTAGGGTAATAGAATGATCTTTTATACATGTAATTTTAATAATATAATTTTATAATTAATTTATAAGATTTCTGATTTTGTAAATTAATAAAATGAGTTGTAATTACTGTGATTTTCTAAACTAACTTAATAATATTATTAATATCAATATGTTAAATATCTTTAAATCATAACTACAAACAGATTACCATTTTCAAAAATCTATAATATATTTACTATTTTATATTACCATCCACATAATGTATAATCTTTATAAATATTTATAATCCTAAATAAAGCATAATTTAATAAAGTATAGAAACAATTAAGTTTCGTAGCTCTCAGTAGAAATATTTTCTTTTAGAATGTTCAATGAGATATTTAATAATCAAATAATGCATTGAAATTTTGTACATATTTATTGCATACATGCATTTAGAGACGATAGTAAATAATTCTATGAAGAGGAAAATCTGATTACATCAATTTTGTTTCGTTTCAATAAAACTTCTAGTCAATTAACATTCTTTAGAGTGTGAAAAATAAAAACACGGGCCTTTTAACAAATTTATTACATTTTCATTTTAGAAAAATTGAAGCACTAAGGTTGATTTTCTTAGAAGGACCACTGCAAATGTATATAAAAGACCCTGTAAGATGTATACTCTACTTGTAACAGAAATGTATGACATTTTGTTTTTGATAAAGTTTATGTATGAACAATAATCAGACATACCTTCAACTGGTAATCCATTCCAAAAACTGCATATGGAAATTATCAAGTCAGATTCATCGATATGAGTTAAATTACACTTAAGATCATGATCTTAAAAGTGCTAAATACGGACTATAAAGGAAGAAATCACAAAATGTTATTTCAAGACTTTTGGCTATTTTGATAGTAAACATATCTACTTGTCCATTTCATCTCTAACTAAAATGTTATCAAATAATCTATCAGTTAATGACATTAAGGGTGGACCTGATGCAGTCGTTAAAATCATAATAATTGCTGCATCAGCTAAAGAACATATAGAAAAGGCAGTTAAAATGATAAGTTTGACAAAATCTGATTTATAAGCGTTTTTGACCTGTAGACGACACCATTGATTATTTTATGCTCTATGGCCACTTCCTTTGAGGCGAGGCACAACTTTAGAATACCATGCAGTTCGATGGGGACCTGATCTTTCGTCTTCAAAGGTGTTTACAGCATCAAAGCAAAGTATGCTAACATGAATCTTAAATATAAATTAAATATATATACATATATAATCTAGTTAAAACATATTTTAATAGCTTCAAAAAATATATTCAAAAATTATAGTATGTATATTTGTATATGATATAAATGAGGATAAGCAGAAATAAAATATTTGTCATCCTTTTTAAATTGAAGTACGTTAAGGGGTGTATTTTGAGTAGAAAAGTATATCTTTTTATAAGTTATTTCATTATCTATTTTCCTTAGCACACTTTTTACGGAATATAATAAATAAATAAATGGTTTTGACCTCCAAATAATAGATCTAATGGAAGAGTTTCAAATACCTAAGCTGAATATGAAGATAAAAGGATAATTAATCATCCTCTCAAAACCTTGTTTTTATAATTAGAGTAGTTAATTAATGAGTTTAGTACTTCAATTAAAATATTTGACTCATTTTCTTTTAACACATATTCATTTTAGATTTAACAAGCAATAAATTAATCATTCCTTGGCTTCTTCTGACCTTTTATAAGGCATAATCTGATTTTTAAATGAATATTTATGCATGGTTAAAACCAATATAATAGGTGGCTCATTCCATTCGATGTTTTCAAACAACCGGGTGGGTGGTATAGTTAAGTGCTGGCCTTGTACGCCCAAGTTTGTGAATTCGACACCGGCCCCAGTCATCAGGATTTTGCAATTTAGAAATATTAGCAGTGCATTATAATGGATTATGGCATATAGATATCAAATTACTGATTTAGTTCTCTTAGGTAAATTCCTAAAGCCACAATTCCATCATCTCAGAATAGTTGCCACTTCCTCACCAGGGAAAGTAGCATCAAAATGTATCCGGAAAATTAATTTTATATAAGTGCCGCATTAAAACAGGATATCAACACGGAAAATTAGTCTGTGGCAAAAACTGTGATCCACAGCCCTTTTTGAAGCACAAACACAATTTTAAAGCGCAAATATTTAATATAAAAAAGCTTGAATTTCTTTGAATGTTTTCAAATTAAATAAAACTGAACAGAGGTTCCAAATAAACTACATTGTCATAGAATACATACGTATTTGGAAGTTTTTAATGCTCGAAGAAAACTTAAAAAGATGATAATAATTCACTAAGAATAAATTAATTTTTATAAGCATTATCAGATTTAATTTTAGTTATTTATTGTAAAGTAAACAAATTAAAAACATATCTTATAATTTTCTGTTTGATAAAATTTAGGTGTAATATTCTTGTCTTGTGGATACGATACATTTATCCATAAAATCGACACTAAATAATATTCATGTATTTTCATAACTAATGCCACCTGAGTTTTATGATTTTAAAGATGAATAAATAATACATCAGAAGAGTAACATCAGGCTAGCTCATATTTTGATATTTGCATTAATAAACTTAAGTATCTAAAATATAGTTTCCTAACATTTTGAAAAAGCATTTCAAATTTCAAAAGTTGTATAATTCAGTTTTAAGCCAAATGTGTATTACTTTCTAGAGTTAACACAGAAAATAAAATCCTGCAAAGCACATTTAGGTTTCTTTATTTTACAACTAATTAATTGGATCATGATTTAGTTCAATTTCGTACGATAGTAAATCTAGTTTTCATCAGCTGAAGATATATATATTTCTCATGGTCCTTCGAAGTTGTTTAGATATTTTACAATTGAAGGCAATTCCTCCTTAATCAGTTCTACAGCATGCAGTTACAGGTAGTGAGCTTGGCTGCAGCAACAGATCGTGTCTCGTCAGTGTGGAGATACGGTTTCAATTAGGAAGAGCTGAGGATGAATACTTGGTTCTTGCTTTTAATTGTATGTCTTTTTCTTATAAAGATGAAATGGGGTTTGATAAATTCAAACAGATATCTTTAGTATCATAGAAAACTTGTTAAGAAGTTCTTATATCATTCGTATAGTACAGAATAATGTTCCATTACAAAGCAATAAAAACATTTGAAGGATGTTAGCCCTTAACTGCAAAGTTAATTGTATATGACAATGATCTAGAAGAAACAATGAATAAAATATTTATCAGATTAACAAGATTATTATAAAATATGACAGCTACTTTCCCCTCAGTTGTATCACTGTTCAAACTTGTCATAAGCATATAAATATAATCTCGTGATCTCCACGCTGGGTGTTATGATATTGATGCATGCATTGATCCATTGCTTCAACTCTAGCCCATTACACGTGTAATCCTTACTGGAATTAGACTTAACAGTGGTAATTAAATCTTCAATTGCCAATATCTAGAATTGAAGTGATGACCATTACCTATAACCACATACGTATATTCTTATCAACATAGGAATTAAATCTACTATCCTACAAAGTTGACCCTACACTTTTCTTGTTAGTTAGATTTGGTATGTTATAAATCCATATCCTCTTATCCAAATTTATTAGAGGCATGAAGCATGCTATATAGATCAAATTTGTTTTACTAATTTTCATAAAAATTCCAAATTGTCTTATTAAATTTGAACAACACCACTAAAACAATATTTTAGCATGTCTTGACATTTTAAATGTAAGTTAAATTCATCCTTATAAGGAAAAGCATACTTTTATAGAACATAAAGTTCTGTAGTTTACTTTTATATATTATCATATTTCATTGTTCAACTTTCATTCTGCAGGAACACAGTTTTTCTTGCATTTATACAGATTATACAAAGAGTTTTGCTGACAAAATTTCCTACTATCATTGTAAAGGGATGCCAGCGGATATCACATTGGACGTCCAGTTCAATGTAACGCAGGACAAAGCTGCTATTTCGAAACAGGTTGGTTTACTGGTCAACAGTAATTAATGTAAACTGGATAATGTTTATGGCAATCGCAGCCTGGGCTGATGCTTAAATTAACATGAAACATGTTATTATTTGGTTCGTGGAATTGCCCTGAGTTATATTAAGAAGTGTGACAGTTCAAGATCGACATTTTCCAAATAGTTTATTCAGGATCAAAGGCCAGTATTATTCTATTGAAAAGTAAACCTGGTAGCTATTAAAATGTGCTGAAAGAGTGTTGGTTGGATCTCATGGTTGCATCATGGTATATACAGCTTCTCTTTGCTTTATCTCATGCGTGGTGGGTGGTGATTTTGGGTTTATTGGCGCAGGCCGGAGTTCGGCTACCGCCAGGTGCCTGTCTTCGTCTAGACAGGAAGAAAGAATGGGTTGGATGACGGAGAAAGTTGAAATGGAAGGATCACTTCTGGTTGGGTTCAGTAGAGCCCGTGGGTTTACCAGGGCAGTAGCCCGTGGGAGGAAGATCACTGGGTTTCTCGAGTTATGACACCCGTATCGCGGTGGGCCCCTGGGGCTGTCATATGCAGTTCTATGTTGTAGTTTCTCGTTTTGTATTTGTGTTGATACAGATGTCAACGTCCACAGATTAGGTTCGATCAGTTCGGACTCAGATCAATGTACGAAAATCAGAAAGACGCCAGACTTATTTTATAAATTATCTAACTAAGTATGATAAATTTAGATCCTTGCTAAATCAGGATAAGGTGGGTGGTTATATTATTTTTCTTATAAAGTGTCTATTAAGACTAGATTTCTGGTTACTGAGCATTTGTTACAAAATACCTATTGGATATAGTTTTAAGCGATTAGCCGTAAGATTAAATGTCTTCTTAAAGTTTATGAATAGAGTTCTAGTCAAGATTTAAATCAAAATTCAGTTATAGAACGAATCTCATTAGAAGGTTTTTGAGTTCAAAAGTTTATGACAACACTTGTTTTCGATCTCAAATAGTTTTCTGATTATTTACAGATATTTTATAATTGTCGCCTGGTCATTTTCATAGATAATATTTTATTAAAAAATATTTAATATAAGTAAGTAATTTCGTCTTTGTTCGTCATTATGTATATAGGGTTTAATCTGTGACCAATGAATTTCCCACGTTTGTTGTTCAGGTTCTAATGATTTAGGACTATAACTAATGAGCTTCAATGCTGAATAGCATTCGTCGTCTGGTTAGGACGCATCTAGAACAACATTGATATATTGGTATAAAATAAATATATAATTCAAATCCATAAGTAAAATATATTTTCCTATTAATGAACGACAAAGATTTGAATTTAATTGATGCAGAGGACGTATTCAAGATTCCCAAGCAAATAACATAGTAAAAATTCTTCAAACAGGTGCAAACTTAACATGAAAATGTAACATATTATTCAACGTATTTAAAACTTTATTTCTCCACCATTATTTTATAATTTCTAAATTAATGGGTGCCATAAAGATGACTAACTTGCAATGATCAATAATGAACAATGCTTTAGATTAATTATTTTGGAATTATTAATATTCATGTTATATGATAATAGATTACTTATATAATTCTTTGGTAATACTCATTATTTTGATTCCTAAATTTTATCTTAAATATTTCAATTTATTAAATAATAAATTAGTTGTGATTATAAATCTGTGTCGTTTAAATTTGTTATTTGGTAAAAGAGTAACACATTTAATCATTAGCATTAAGGTGCTTTCTCAGTAAAGCACCTCAACCTAGAATATATTTTATTAATAATTAGAAATTTGTGTAATACTTTTAGAATCCACATTAATTTAATGAGCTGATGCAATATCTTGGTTTTAGCGACTTCTCTTATGCTGATTTGCATATATTTCTGTGTGACAGTGGAGATTGGGATTCTATAAAACATGAATAATCTATATTACTGCCACAAATGTCTGCATTGCCAGAAACCTCATGCCATGTTTGCATTTTATTTTATTGTTTCTTTTTCTTTAATAGTTATGAAGTTAGTCTGATTTTTGGAATATGAGTTTTCTTTATCTACAGTTATGTAATGACAGTTCATTTTATAAAGTTATTTACAAAATTTAATAATACTTAGAAAGTACTTAAGTTCGTCTTTGAGATTTTCCAGTTAGATTATACATCATTAAATTTTGTATTCATTGAATCAATTTTTAAAAATGCTATACAGTTATGAAAATAATTTTCATTAAGTTTAATTGTTCATAATTGCAGTAAACTGCAAAAGCAAATTATTAATATGTACATTGAATATTAAGTTTAATTTAACTATATTTTTGGAGTATCATTAGCGCAAAAATTTACTGGATATGACAGGATAAAATATAATTCTTTTATTTCTCAAGAAACTTAGAATTTTATTTTGTTTAAAATAAATAGATATTGCCTCCATATTTGTAATATCACTTAAAAATTTCGTTAAAACGAATTATGCATTCAATTCTTCTGTTTCTATTACGTAAAATAATAAAAAGCAATTTCTTCTCTCTCTCATTTAAGATTTATTTCACAATAAATTCAAAGTAGCAAGGATAAATAGTTACTAATATAAAATAAAATGCTTTTGATAAACTTCAGCTTCAACTATTGTTTATATACGGAGCAGAACTGAGTATTAAAATTCTTGGCATCTCTGATGTTCTCAAGAGCATTACACCGAATATATTCTGAACTTTTCTGTATTCAAGGTGCGATATTAAGCTCTATTTTTCAAAAGATAATATTAAATATAGATTAATGATAATTCAAACAGAACAGCATTCCAAAGTTCCTCATTTCAGATTAGTGCTCTATCTTTTGGCTGGAAAAGTTTACCATCTTAACATAAATTCCAAATATAGCAAATAAATATTGCAATAGATGATACTACAAAGAACATTTCAATCCCTTATGTAATGTCTTTTATTTTGGAATCTATTTCTGATACATAGCAGTTTTCGTTTATTTCTATGTTTCTGGAATAAATAACATTTATTTTTCAATTAATTTTAAAGTTAAAACTATAATAAAGTCAGATACAAATTATAATATAGGTTAAAATTCTATGGAAAGAATGATTCTTAATTCGTAGCTATTTAAATATTTTAGTGATGGGTGGATTAAATTTGATCACAATGATAAAGTATAAATAGTAAGTGGGATTCACAGAAATATGTTTCATGTAATATTTTATTTTGTTTCTGTAGATTCAAGATTGGTCTTTATCCTTGCAGATCTAGTACATTTCCTGGCTTCTTCAGTGTTATAAATACAAATATGGTAGTGATTAAAGATAATGTATTGAACAATGTATAATGTCTTTTTATTTCTTATAGTTGCAATTGAGGCTTTATCATTTGCAGATCTAGTACATTCCCACAGCTCATTATTTTCCCAATTGCCTATATGCGGACAATCACCGTAAGTAATGTGGTCTCAGTTTCTTCCCCTGAGTGGGCACCTGGGCTCTGACAGTGTGAGCCTGAACGAGTTTGAGAACACCTCCTTAAAACAGACATTAAAGGATCTTCATGCTGCATAACCACGACAGCACTATCGATTTTTCTGCATCATGAAATCCTATTTGACGAGGTCGACCAACCAACGGTTTATCGGACCAGCAGAAAAATGGCAAATCCATGGCCAGGTATTTATAATATAAAATGATAAACTAAATAAGTATCAAAAGATAAAGTGCTCTGTATTTCTTGCGATACAGTATAAATATTGAAAATTAGATACTGGCAGCCCCATGTGACGCATTATAAAGGAATGCTCTGATGCTGTATAACACAAAAACATTTTATAGGTTGAAAAATAACAAATAATTTTGATCCATGCCAAATTGCTTCCTCAGCAATACCTAGAATACAGGTGGGAGAGTTTAAAATTCAAAGTCGTCATAAAGCAGTGTTGTTGAAAGAGCAGGTGGCAGGACGCTGAGTTAATCAAGGCTGGACCTATTTGTGCAAGTTGGCCTGGAACTGACCCTTCTATACAAATATAATTCATACAAATGCCAAGTTTGTGAGACTTAAGAAATGTAGGAGATTTCTATAGTTATTCAGCTGTCCAAACTGCTTTGGTCTTCAGCATGTCATTCCTGATAAAAGTGAAGTTAATACTTTCAGAGTGTTTAGCCGACTTGGAGAATTTAAACGTTTTCTCAAAACTGTATTTTAAATTTCCTCATCATATATCAGAACAGTTGTGGATAGTTTCAAATTTATAAAATTCTCAGCACATCCTATAAACAAATTAGACCCAGTCACGTATATATATATATGTGTATGCACATTTGTAATGTATATATATGCTATATATAATATATATATATAAAGTTATAAATACTAAAAGTATATTCTTCAGATAACTAGTGAAAAAGTACTAAGCCACAGTAGTGTAGGCATTTAAATCAGCTCCTCATATCTTCAGCCCAAGGTATGGAGAGCACATCACGTTGAGAAACTTCATATTGGTGTATTACTCAGCTAAATTGCACTAATCAACTACAAGTTAAACTACAGAGCCCATGGGTGATAAAAGCAATCAGTTCAGAGCAGACAGAGCGCAAATCAATTTGGTACTTCAATCTATCTTGGATATAGATTCCACGATCCACTATTATGTAATTTAGTGTGCATGAGGCTCAGTGTCAGGATTGAAATCGATCCAATCTACACTTAGTCCCATCATGGTTTCTTAAATGCTATCTTGTTAAAACGCCAACTTTGTAATCAAACCTCTCATATCAGGTTTCTTCTTGCAGAGTTGAAACATGGACTAACGGATGATAATCCAGAGTTTTAAGGAAGTTAGTAGGAGGAGTCGCGTTTAGATCCATCACAGTATTTCATAGTGAGACTCCTGGCGTTGGAACCCTATGCATATATAACAAAATGAAACCATGGAATTTGAACATTTATGAGGTCTGAAATCGGTGCCCATATGTTCAATTGAGTATTCATTGTCAGTCTGTGCTTATAAATTGGTATATGATATTTTCTATATAAATGATCAGGTGGAATGGTGGTTCAATGAGCACCATTTTTGAGGTGGGTATGGTATTGAGCTACTCAGTCACCTTCTATTATTGATATTTTGGCTTGTTATACTTATACACTTAAAATGCATATAATAGATGATGAAACTTAAAGTTGATCTTTAGTGGTCATCAAAAAATTATTATCTGTAAATGCTTAAAACCATTTACCCCTTAGTGGTATCCATGAGTTCTATAAAACTTATGTAGCACCGATGTGAACCTTTAAATATGGATTACTGGAGTGTTTGAGAAGATGCCTCCCAGGAGGCTTTGGATTAAGTTCAGCAGAGAAAATTGTCAGTTGCTACGATTTTGCTAAAATGACTGGATGTATTATTAAGTCATTTTGTTGGAAAGACATATAAAGCATCAAGCAGACAACATTCTACCAAGAAGAATGGCAGAATGATTATGCAGGGATTGTCGTTTGGTTCTCTTAGCTCGGAAGGAGTCTTAGACAATCAAAGAGTTGCAGGTGTAGAAAGATGCAGATTAATATATTACATGATGCAACAATTGAGACACTTTTACCAATAGGACTTTGTGCGATCTGCCTCTAAGCGTCAGGCGTGTTTGCAGTTAATAGATTGAATTCAACCTTCCAATAGCTATAACGGACTGGAATGAAATGTTTTGATGACTACATCAGCCAAACTAATTGAACTCTGATAATGAGTTGATGAACATTCATTACTACTTTTTGTTACCACTCGGTTGTCATTTACAACATAACTTCTTTCAGTTTATCAATCCTTTGTTATCTTGAAGTACTATGAGCAATACAGCAGTATATTAGGTATATTATGTACACCATTACCAAGTTCTCTTTCTTTAATTAGCCCATGGACTTACATTCCAGCAGTTAATACTTTCATTAGAAGATGGTTTCTTCTTGTGAGCTTTCTTCTCTATCTATCCTTGTTGCTGATCGAGCCGTATCTCTCGCTTTGATAGGATGACAATTTGACGTTTGGAACATAAATTGAAAGAACGACGCAGGAGAACAATCGCTATTTCTATAAGCAAACTTTAGTGAGTAATGGTTTCATCAAGATTCTTGTGACCTAACTTTTGTGACTCTTCCTTGGTGAATCTTCTTTCTTTCTCTTCAATTGTTTTGTTTGAATGATATTTAATTCATGTATTACTAAAACTGATCCTTTTTAAAACATAAACATTTCATTTTCATCCCCCATTTGGGTGATACATTTTGGAGTCATCATTTTTCTTTTATGCATGCATTGTGATTTGAATAACAGTTTTGCATTATTGTTTGTTTATTGATCAATTTGGTGTAAAGTAAATATATCTAAGAAATATAAAGTCTTATCATGGACTTTTATGACTGCAACGAGTTCTAATTGATAGACTTGGTCTGCAAATTGTACACACATGTAACCCATGTAACATATGCTATTTGGCCACACCAAGTGTAACGCAGGCTGACACAATCTCCACAGCAAATGTTATTTAATATGGTGGCCTTGCGGGCGAACTCCGCTCTGCCATAGGCAGCGTCAAGAAAATTGCAAGCACAAAATGATGCTGCTTATACTGAATCTATCGCTGTAGTAGTATTGATGTACCATGACCCGTCCTGCCATGCCACAATCGTCTAATAACCGTTGGACAAGTAGTAGAGTCTGGGCTGCCACCGTCTTCCATATCCCTCACCATCACCGATAATATATCATCACCGGTGCTTAGTTTCATCCAACACGTTGACTGATATCTCTATGAAAATCCGCAATCAGCCTGGATATCATTCTTTCTCAACTCAGATTCAGAAACAGCAATACATAACT
>BMAO01023327.1:0-18130 GCA_019973975.1 Trichonephila clavata | reverse complement strand
TTTATCTTGGAGACAGAGTATTTTGTTCTTCTGTCATTACCAAATGCGGTGCAACCCTTTTGGACTTTTCCTGTTTAGTTTTTTTTATATTAAATGTGTCTCCCCTGACATCTGAAACAAAGCTTTCATTCTCCAGATGAAGTCACTGAACCAAGCACCTATCTTGCAATTTTTATATTGGAAAGACCACTTTCTCGTCACATCTATTTTTCTAGGTGTCCAATATACTTTTTTATATGATTCCATTGCTTCTTAACTAAATACCCTTTTTGTCCTGACCAGGGAACAGTTCGGACCTCAATCTTATAGAAAACTTGTGGTACCGTTTGAAAACTCTTTTCCGAAAGAAGTACCCATCAAATAAAAAGGAACTAATTGAAGGTGTAATAGTTTCCTGACATCATGTAACAACGAAGGAAGTTTAAAACGATTTCCAGCTCAATGAAGCATCAATATGAAGCTGTAATAAAAAATAAAGGCTACCCCACTGATAACTCACTGCTATAACCAATATCTAATTTATATCGATAGTTATTGCCACATAACTTTTCCCCCCTCCGTTGAAATATTTAATTTGTATTTTTGTATTTAAATTAGCATTAAATTTTCGTTAAAAGACTTTGTACTTATGCAACGTAACGTTTACTATAAGCATACAAGCTTAAAAAAAATAACAATTGTCAGAGTTGTCCACAATTTTGGCCACCACTTTAAGTGATAATTATTAAAAAAAATTCTATCAGTATTGCCTTGATTACAACTATCCAGTTATATTCATTTTTAAATATATTTCAAAGTAATTTTAACTGTTCATATTATTATTTCTATTTTTAAGCAACCTACATTTTGATTAGTTACAAAAAATTATCTAGGTGACACATCAGTTTTTTAGTTTATCATATAACTCAAGTCTTATCATACCATCCACTCGTACTAGTAAACACTAACTTTTAAAATATTAATTAGAGCAAATTTGGGATTTTTTAAAAAAATTTTATTTGAGACTTTCTCTATATAATTAATTATTTTCGTGGGAAAAAATTATATTTGCATTGTTCATCAATTCTTTTTATATCTTACTGGTTTTCTGTTCATTTCACACATAAGCATAAAATTAATTTTAAATATTGTTCACTTGTACTATTATGTCGAAATTTTTTGTTAAAGGGGAAGGTTTGAATACTACAGAGCAATGACATAGAGCATGTCCTGTGTAACATATATCGGGGGCAAGATGATTTTATGCTGTCAGTCGCAAACAGAAAGACAATTCTTCAAGAGTGATGGAAATTTATTGTCGAAAACAATCCTTGAAATGCAGGAAAAAGTACTCAAATTAGCTAAATAAACTTCACACTTTCTAGTGTGCAGACATAACTATCCGTGTATAAAATACAAGTACGTCCTGAGAATATTCGCAAGCACGCGTTCGTCCCATTCAATAGCCGAAATAATCACTAATCGACGATAAACTCTTTACCGTCAAATCAGTACTACTCTTCAATGGTCAAAACAAGACTAAGTTTCGGTGAGCTACTCCCTATTTTTTTCGCCAAAAGATTCTTTAGAGGAAAATCCACTTACACCATACATCGTGATATTTGTAAATTTCTCCACTAATTTCCAGAAGAATCCATTTGGTCTCAAAATCACCAACATCGTCACGAAGTCGCCAAAATAGTCACCAAAAATAATGCTAATTTATCTCTATTGCCAAGATTTCGCCAAGTTTTCAATGAATCGCCATTATAATGTAAGGAACGGCGTTGCTTGCTAATATTGTAATTGTAACACAAAATAAATACAGCATAGAATAATATAAATGCATTACACACATAGATATAAATTATTTACACTATATTAAGTATTCTTTACACAAAATTCGTAACTTTGTATCACTGTCCTAAATCAGGGACAGCTTTAGAGATCATAATAGGTATTCATTTTAGTCCAGTGACGCTTTGTTTGCATTTTCTTTGTAGTTCCATGTTGCAAGTTCTTGGTGATCTTCCAATATTTTAGCTGCTATTTGTTTTTTGATTTATTAGTAATCTATTTTGGTGTTATTATTATTATTCTACATAATCCATAATAATAAAAAAATGTATACAAATACTTACAGCCCTAAGCAGTGGCGTAACGGAAAATAATTGGGCCCCCCGCAAGGTCAAGTCTTGGGCCCCATGCCGGATCTTAGAAATACATACTTGCTAGAAAAGTCTGCTTCACCTAGGACTGCTTACATCCACAACCAAAAAAATTTTAAAAACCAGAATTTTAAATTTTTTAAAAATTATATCTTATTTAGTTCATTCCAAGTATTGAGAATAACAAAAGTGAACTCGGTTTGCTGTCATAGCTTTGAAAATAAGGACAGGTTTGTAGCGATACCAACAAAAATCAAGTAGAAAAAATCTGCGTTCACTGTTTTAATAGCAACTATAAAAATTACTTAAAAAGGATAATGAGCTATTTAATAGCTGGTTGGATAACCCCGTGTGTTGAAAACTTCCTGAAGTCGTTTCAGCATTGAATTATTAAGTCTAGTGGTTTCTACAGAACTTATCTTCTCTCATTCATCCTTAAGAAGAAACACTCTTTTCCAGCAAGTGTGTATATATACATATATAAATATACAAAGGATTGCCAAACCATAACATAATGTACCTTTATACATCACGTAAAAATATTTATCATTAAACTTTTTCTGAATGCAAAACCCACCGGAATCTGAATAAACGAAGTAAATAATGTATAACATTAGAGAGAATTTATAATATTTATTAAAATTGGAAATCTCTAACGACAGATAACCTGGGAACTTGAATAAAAACGAACACCAAGAAAGACACGAACACTGTAAAATAATTTTAGATTTGAAATTCTTACGAAAGAAAAAGGTATCACTTACTTGATTCTTCATTTCTGAATCCTGTGATGAATTTGACCAAGTTCGATTACATTCTAGATCAAAACTGCAACTTTTAATATGGAGAGTTCTTTGTATGAAGCAAAAATGATTTCATGAAAAATGAAATAAAATACTTTTACATTCCATTATGCTTCATTTGATTGAATACTCATAAATCTATCATCAAATGCTCGCTATGCTTTTCCAAGTATCGTAATACTATTTTGCTTGAAAAAAAGCCTAACAGATGTACGTTACTTACGACTTTGCTAAATGAAATTGAAACACAAGGGGGGGGGGGAGACTAAAAACGCCA
The DNA here is from genome assembly GCA_019973975.1 of Trichonephila clavata. Lineage (NCBI taxonomy): Eukaryota > Metazoa > Arthropoda > Arachnida > Araneae > Nephilidae > Trichonephila > Trichonephila clavata. Next base: position 14,903 of record BMAO01023327.1, on the reverse strand, counting down.
ATAATTTTCTCTGCTGCTTCTTAAAAAGTAATCATATCTCCCCCCCCCCCCTTAGTACTGCTAATGTAATGTATACAGTAATAATAACAGTGTTGAAATTTTTGTATCTTCCTAGCATTTTATCGGATTCTCCGTCTGACTGTTTTATTTGTTAGTAATTAAGGTTTAAAAAGAAAGCCCACTAAAGAAAAAATATCTCACGTCGCCTGGATTACAGCAAATGAAAACAAAAGTTTTTTGATTCGGCTATTGGATTAAAGATATGTAATGAGCGTCTGAAAGTTTTGATGATGAATGACGTTTGATCGCTAATTGAAAAATCGCTTAAAAATTCTATTTTGAAAAATGTGAAGCGAACTTTGAGAAAATCTACGTTCATGGCGTCAGTCAGGCTTTGGGCCCCCCGCAGTGCGGGGTTGCGGGGTGCACATTACGCCACTGGCTCTAAGCATAACTAGACATCATAGCAGTGTTTCTCAAATTTCAATATTTGCGACCCAATATTCGATTACAATTTTGGTCGTCCCCTTTCATACAATAACAATGTACTGAATTCAAAAATCCTGTACTGTGACACTAAAGCTACAAAACGACTTTAACCCTTAAAAGCCACCGACGTATATGAACGTCTCACTCACCAAAAGCGTTAATTGCCCCAGAAATATATATACGTCTTTCCGAATTACGATCTTTTTCTGTGCACTGATTATCACGCAAAAACATTCAGAAGATTTTAGAAAATTAAAAAAAAAAGATCTTGAATGGCATTGTGAAGGATTTACTTATTTCAGAAGATTTTCATCTTTATTCCTGTCCCCCTTCTCTCCAATACATCATAATGGTAGCATTAGTGAGCGAATCGCGTAAACTTAATCGGCAATTGAGGAATTAATTATAAACCGTACAAATTACCAAGAAAAGTGCTATTTTTTCTGTATAATTTTACATATGATAAGCTCATGAGGTCACTATTAATTATTAAACTTGTTTTTAACTTAGTATTGTTAGATTAGTTATAAAATACATTGTGCAGTACTGATAAATTTACAAGTGATATTAGTGTAAATGTGTAGTTTGTTTTATTATGTCAGAATGTATTTTGTTTGTTTATTTTCAATAAATAAATAATTATTTTTAAAAAAATCTTGTTTTCGACATTTTAATATGCTTGCGCCCTCCTAAGGAGTGCTCCTACAGTTTGAGAAACGTTGCATTATAGAGTAAGAAATATTAGATAGAGTAGTGTAGTAGCAAACCCTTGGTCGAAAGCACCAATGTTTTGAGGTGGTGTAATGCAAAGGTTAGACAATGTTTTGAGACCAGCCAATTTTCACCTGTAATTTGCCTGTACAACTGATTATAGATAAAGGAAGAAGGTACTATAAATATGTCATTATTAGAAGATAAAACACAGTAATACTACTATTGAATAAAATTACAGAAGAAAAATTAATAAAAACTACCTATTTTATGAAGAAATTAAAAATATTCTTTTATAAAACCTAAACAAATAATAGTTTTGGGTGAATTTATTTTATTATATTCTTGCAGCAAACATTTATTCACAAACATATTTTAATGATTGTCTGAGACAACCCCATTTCAATGAAAGTTTTAAAAAAATGGCTATTTATATTATTATCTTTTCAATTTCTAAAAATTTTTTTCAGTAAGTCTTCACGTGTTGCTGTTACAGCTCCACCGTGCCACTATGTGGAACGCATGCCACGTCTTGGCCACCTCTAATATATACAGTAATTTTCCCAATCAAACACCTCCGAAAAATATTTTATGAAGACATAAAGCTGTCTATGATGAAAAATAAGTAGCCGAATTTACAAAAGCTGGCTGCTTTTTGTTAAAGAAGTGCAAAATGTTCTATTGTCTTTCGTACTTGGTTTTTTAGTTCTGACAAAGACTGCCAGTTATTAAAACTGCCAGGTTTTCGAGTGCCAATAAAATGAAACCCATTAGAAATGTAATTGTGAAGATACTTAATAGGGTATTCATAATCAATACAATAACTAATAAAGTTATTATGATTTATATAAACTCTGGAGCAGGCGCGCGAGGCACAGAGTCACCCCAGGCTCATGAAATTATTAATTTTCAGAAAACCGTCTATTTGTTACCAATGACTTTGACAGTCTTCGTGGGAACTAAAATGTTTTTGTCACATATCTCCGCCTTTTTGGGAGTGGCAAACGTTTTTTTACAATCTTCAGGTATTTGTTTTTGACTGAGTTCCCCACGCGACCAATTTTGTTCCAAAATATATTCTAAGAAAAGACTACATTTTCCCCCTTTGAACGACTTAGTGGTTTGATTGGTGTATTGTACAACTCATAATGGTTTATAAATTGCAAATGAACAGAACATTAAAAAAAAAAAAAACAGGGGATCTGTGATTGGCATTGGATGAAGTTGAAACTGATCAAACCTGAGAAAAATCTGAGAAAAGCGAAAACATGAAACCTTTAAGTTGAAAGGAACAATTTTAAATCCTACCTAAAGAACTCCATCAAGGAAGATATTAAGCCAAAAGTTTACCACTGCGCCCTGTCAAAAAGAGACAAGCAAGAAAAACTTCATCATGCTATTTGTCTATCATCAAAAGACAATGAAACTGCACATTTGAAATTTCTTGGAACAAATTGGTTGATATTTTTTTTCTCAAATTATCAAAGAAGAATTGAAAAGTCCTTAAAAATAGGCAAGAATACTTTTTCTTAGTTTAATTATTCACTGGAATTACAATTTTTATCATATACAATAAAAATAATTATAAAAAAAGGATTGTGTTGACTCAGTTAATTAACACAACCATTAATGTTAGTATGGAGTGCTTTCCTGCTCTCGGGTTAAGATTTTAAAATGATGTTAGATCAATCCAGTGTTTCTCAAACTATTGGGGCGTCTCTCAGTAAGAAGCATGGTAACCCTATGCTCGAGTACATCGAAAATAAGTGATTATTTTAAAAACAATGTATTAAATTACTGAAAGGAAGCAAAACAATGCATATTTATATTGATACTTATAAATGTATCAGTACTGCACAATTTTTCGATAATTAATTTATCATTACTAAATTACGAAAGAGTTTAATATTATCTAATGACTCCTATTGGCTTGTCTTAAAGAGAAGTTTTTCAAAAGAAAGTTTAACATAGATATTGATAATCTAATTTCTTTTTCTATATTTAGCTGATATATTTATTCTGTCCTCAAAGTATTCACGAAAAAAAATCCAGTTTCTTTAAGGTAGAATGTTGGAAATGGATAAGACTCTTTAAAAATGAATAATTGAGGAAATAAATATTTAATTAAATTAAAATTATTTAGCGATCTGTTCCTGTTTCAAAATTAGAAAGGAAAAGTAACATAATACTCTTATCCTGTTACTTAAATGTAATTTACTTAAAGTATCTATTAATTACAAATAATATATACTAAATATCACTAATATATATATATATATATATATATATATATATATATATATATATATATATGTCAAGTATGGAAAGTTCAAAATTAAGTAAATAATGAATAGAAATATAGATCGAACTCTTTACTATCGCGTAGGGATTTGAGGGTATCTAAGCCGACTTAAAGATAGAGCAAGCGTTGCTGCAGAAAGAGAGAGCGAAAGCGGAAAGATAGCTGGTGACTCCTCGCTGCAATGTTGTCTTTTATTCTACTCGGTTACGTGGCAAAAGGCACCAATGGTGGGTTAAATATGTTTGAAGAGCAAAAAAAAAGTATTTTGGCTATGATGCTCTCCTCATTTTACCAGCGGTCCTGCGGCCTGACACACACACACACACACACACACACACACACACATATATAATATATATATATATATATATATAATGCCTTATTTTTATTAAAACATAGGCACATGAATCTAAGAAAATATAAAATATCACGTTGACATACTTAGCAAATTTAAGAATTCATTTAGAGATATATGTTTTTTTTTCTGGTGTCCTCGAGACTTCTATAATATTTTATTCTTAATAAAAAAAAAAAATCCTCATTTTCATCTTGAAAAAAAATGATAAAAAAAAATAAGCAACCGAATTATTTACAATTTTTGTTAGATTTAGTTGAAGCGGTATGTTTGAGGTTTTGGGAATCATCGTGTAACAGATTCCGATATATATGTTATTAATGATATTTGGAAATTTATGTTACTTAAAATACAAGTCAAAATTAATTCTTCATATCTAAAAATATTTTTATTATAATTTAATGTAACCGTGTTATTAAACGAAATGGCTTCAGAAGCTGTTTACCTCAAGAGAGCAAGAATGCTACGGAATAATATCTTCACAGGCATGTTTGCACGTAACATACATTGGGAAAGTAATAATGCTTCAATATCTGTGAGGAAAACTGTCTGCTTCGGAGTCTAGACAGTAAATTATTTAACATATATGCATTGTAAATCAACATTTCATGATTTGGAAGTAGTTCTTTAGCATTTTTGAAATTCCAAATTTTAACTATCTAAAGAAGTATACTGTTCAAAAGAGAGAAAACAAATCTTTATAAGTGAATTTCATGGAATAAATTTCTTTGGAAAAAACCAATTGTTCATAGCAATTTATTTTAGAATATTGAATTAAAGTTCGGAATGTCCTGATATATGAATCGTTTTGATAATTTTACAGAACAATTTACAAGTTTTTGGTATTGAATTATATAATTTTTTCTTTCTTGTTTACTCCAAGTCAAGGGAGAAGTATGTTTTAAAATAAATTAAATGATGTCAGACTTTAAACAGGTTTTAAAATAAAATTAATATGCTATTCTGTTCCCAAGAATATGTTTGGAATAGGTGAAACGTATTCTATAAGCATTTCTTACCAATCCTCTAGGGAGAATTCTTGTATTTACGTTATATGATTATAAAATCACTTTCCATGAATCAATCGTGATTTATGTTAATGTGAATTGCTATTCAAATGTCAAGGGAAGACAGAGAGGTAATATATTGGCTTCTCGCTGATGCTGAAGTTAGCGTGTCAGAGTCATAATACACTCACATTCCCAAATTAAGGTTAATCCCAGAGCTCCGGGAAATAAAGGTTCAGAAAGAAAACAAACGGGACTTATTCATTTAGCTCATTTATTAAACAAAAGATAAGGAGTAAAAAAAGATGTATATGTGGTACACCGATTTTACTCCTAGAACAATAAGAAAAAATGCTGTCCTTGCAAAAACTTAATATTACACATGATTAGTATGCTAATTAATACATTGTAAGTCTCCCTTGTGATGAAACACAATACATATAACATCAGACATGCTGAGTATCAAATTATCGAGTTGATCTTGGGATAGATTACTTACCTCAGCAAGTAATGCCCTCCGAAGTCCGGTAGACATGTAAGACGTGGTTTGAAGGGCTGTAACTCGTTCGCGAAGCATATGCCACACATGATGTGCTGGATTCAAGTCAGGTGAGAAAGCTGACCATTGTATTGGCGTAATAAACTCAGATTGAAGGCATTCGTTTACGATGTTTTGCTTGGTGAAGACGGGTACTGTCATCTATAGACACAAATTCTGTGCTCATGGCACCCCTAAACAAATTTAAATGTTATTTAAGAGTGATGTCCCTATACATTTGGCCTGCCATAGTTGCGATTTGAACATGCAGATTTATTCTGGAGCCCAGTAAAATTGTTCCCAAACGAGCGATCTCTTAAACCACATTAACCGTGCAGTTCTATGATGTTGCCTTGGAGGTGAAGGATACTTGGCATCCTGAAGTCCAACGTGAAACAAACTTCAAGGTAAACCTAGATTGGAAAACATCACACATGCCCGGTGATGTCCACACACACACACATTGCATGTTCACTAGTTCAGGCTAACTCTTGGAGAAGTGAGTTGGCATGAGCGGAATACATCTGAGGAGCCTGCGAGCATATATACCAATATGTCCCAAACGTCTGTTTATGGTATGTTTAGAAACTGCCGTACCCGTGACCGCAGATAGCAGGCGAGACAAGTCGGATGCTTTGCTTCTGCTGTTCCTTTTGTCAGTTTCTGCCAAATATTGGGTTTCATCTGGCATGTAACTTGCGGTAGACCTGTATTGTAACGACTACTGAGATTTCCGTCGTCTTGTAATCGTTGCCAAAGCCTACAGATAATTCTTAGTGCAATTACAAGTTCCTAGGATACTTTGTGACGGGTCCTTACGCGATTCACTAACCTTCTCATAAATTCTTTCAGGTTTTATTTATTTCAACCAATCTCCACCGGGAGCCAAAGCGTGATTTATGCAAATGAGATATTTTATATAAGTTCGGGTTTAGCGAGTTAGAGGGAGAGATTGAAATGAAATTAGAAAGTGTTGTCAAGTATAGACGTAGAGGAAGGTGAACAGAATCGTTGGGAATCCAACGCAACGTCGTGGATAAAATTAGTTCGTAGAAGAATTGCGGGAATAGCTGAAAATATAAGTCGCCTCTTAAAGAAGGAATCCTGACCTTAAGTTGACACAATCAAGATCCTAAAGAACCAACTAGACGAACCTGCTATAGTATAAGAAATCAGGTTAGTAATATAGAATTTAATTAAGTATACGTATGTAGCTGTAATTGTACGCGTCTATCTTTCGTAGATTCAGATCGGATTCCGTCGTTCACGATTATTGATCCCTTCTCATTCTCCACTGTGTTTTATTGTTCTTAAAATTGAATAGTATTTGTGTAATCTCTTTAATTAAGAAAAATCAATAAATAGATTGATTTGTTAAGATGTCTACTGAATTCTTTAATCCGCCTACACGTTCGGAATCGGGTAATACCCGAAGGGAAGTTGAGAATCTTAGGGGTAGCGAGAGGCTACGACAACTTCCAGTGGCTTATGCTTACATTCCGGGTGGCCGATAATTTTACAACGTAAAAAAGCATCATCCTGCTTCCTCTGTGGCATAACTATTCGGTTACGTCACCGAGTGTCTTACAAAACCCTTGTGAACAATTTTACTTCTTTGCGGACATTCCTTATATACCCCTCTTTTACACTTTCGTCATTGTGACATACTATCAGTGTTATCTGGTGCCTTCCTGTAACTTACATATTATTGCCATCGATTATAAGCCGCATCCCCATACCCTACACATTTTTGAAAGAATATAAAAAAAATGGCGTGGAAGGTCAATTGTTATCCCATTTTATTATATTGCCTTTCCCGAAGGGAAGGAAGGAAAGTAGTCAGTGACTGAGACAGGTTGGATTTTTAGATGTACGCTTATCGTTGGCCGTAGCCTTGAGCACCACACAGTTACCAGTACGATTTATCCCCATTCAAGCCTAATTTAGAGAGGAAACACCCAGAGGGTCAAGGACCTTCCACCTCTTTTCCCGTCCACCAATCTCTTGAGAGGACTTGCGGATTGATGGCTATTTAAAGTACCCCCATGGCACAAAGGCACTATACACTTACACACATCCATACCTTCTCCGGGACTCAAACCCAAGCCTTATGTCACATCAGTCAGCGTCGCTAACCCCTATACTGGCTGGTAGACTATTGATATCCAATTCATGAACATTTACAAGCAAAATTTTATCATTTTTTTACGCCATCGAAGTATATCTGTTTCATCCGTGTCAAATTTCCGGTTTTCCTGCATATAAAATTACCTCCTTTTTAGTGCTTGCGTCATACTGAACTCGTCTTGATGCTATTACCAAAATCTTTGATTTTTTTGGTGAGTAAATGAAAGCGAATACAAACAAAATGTCTAAATACGAGCAGACAAAGATGTTTACGATAGACTGAATATTTGAGATAAACTGCGAAAGGGGATAAATCATCAAAGCAAGTGGCCAAAATGGACGGTTACATTTTCCCTTTTGAAAGGGGTGAAAACTCAATTTGCTCCATCCAACAAATCTTTTGCATTCGATTCTAAACCGCCACCGATTTTCAATAGTATTAACACAGGAAAAATAGAGTGGCTTAGATTCGAGTAAATACGGTGCTTATTTTTTTCCGTAAGAGGTATGATAAAAAGTTTAACTCAGGAAAATTTAAATCAATATCTGGTGGGGGTGGGGGGTTTAAGTTCATAATAATAAACAACAGCAGAAAGCATAAAATTCCTTGACGTCATAAAATTTATTTATGTTCTGATGATAATTTAAAAAATACTTTTGTTCCAGGAATTACTCAGTCATATTTTTAGTTGATACGTCAAAATATTTTTAAGCAGAGTGCATAATTCATGAATGAATGTCGTGATGATAAGTCTAGTCTTTTTCTTACATTTTATGAACAAAACATTAAAATACTTGCTTAAAAGTGCAAGGAAATAAAAATAAAATTCACATTAAAAAATTCATGATTTTAGCTTCCACAACTTCTACATTTAGAGTTCATGCAATGGATAAATTATTCAATATAACTATTCTAAACAAAACAATCTTAAACAGCTCAAAGGAATACGGTATGATTTAAACAAAAATTTTTGACTGAATATATTTTTTTTTAGGAAAAATCTTTGCTCAAGTCTCATGCATTATGTAAAATGTTAAATAAAGCTTGTGCTTGAAATACCCCTAAATCAAAGCCTCTTTTTAAAAAAAAATTCAAAAGAAATGCTTTTAAAATGCTGCTCAATTTACAATAATTGACGTATACTCAAGATATTTGATTTAAAAATAAATCAAACATTATACGACAAATGTATAAATAATATACTAGTTTGTTTAAAAAAATTAATTTTAATCAGATTAAAAATACATGCTATTTTTCGATTGTATAATAATTAGCATTAGTCAGAAAAAATCAAAACCACTGTGGTAATAGAAAAAAGACATTTGTGGATTATGCATAAATCAAAACAAGTTATTTTTTCTTTCTGAGATACACCATTTTAAAGTACCAAACTACCCTAAAATTGTGAATTTTGCCAAATATTGACAACTATTTTATGATTTTATTTGAAAGACATCTTATTAGTTTTAGAAAAATACCAAATTTATTATTTTCCGTTCACTAGAACAAAAACTGCAAGTGTTTTAATAAAAGCAGATGCCATTAATTTAAGCAACATGTTATAATTTAAAACACGTTCTACTCGAATTGTGATTTTTGTAAATGCTCAAAGGCCCGGCGATTGCTAAAAAAGTTTTGAAAATAATTAACTGAATTTTTTGTACAGGTTCTGTATAATATTGTAAATGTTTTAACCTTCAGATTTATCAATGACTGTTTTGTTACAAAATTTACTGTTCCTTATGTGAATATAATCAATGTTTTTTTAAGTAATTTCATATAATAAGTCACATAAAGTGCTCTAGTTTTTGTAAAAATTAAAATATCTCTTTTCCTGAAGGTCATATCAAAAATGAATTACATAGCAACACACCAGAGTTGGAAAATTGAAAACTTGTTCATAAACTTTTGGTACAAAATGGCCCCCGATTATGTTTTTTTTTGTACATTTTTACCCATTTTAAACCATTTTTGTTTCAATATTTTTTCATGCTTTTAACGTAAGCATATTTTTCTTAAAATGTACTAAACAAATCTAAAAACCACAAAAAATACCCATATCTCCATTTATTTAAAAAAGTTGTCGCAAGTGGTCGGACACCTACGTTCGGAACATGATTTTGGAAAAGTATAATTGAATAATTTTTTTGATATTTAGTATCATTTGAATTAGAATATACATATAAAATTGTTTAAGAATATTAGAAGAAAAAATTATTTAAATATAATTTTTGGCAAAAAGGAAGACAGAATGACATATTTTCAAAACATTCTACATTAATGGAAAATGTTACTCTATAATAATATTATTTTGCTTATATATAGATAAGTCTTCTCGACAGACTCTGAACAAGGGTTTTTGAATATATTATTTAGAAAGAGATTTAGAATATACATATAATTTAAGAATATTACAAGAAAAAATTATTTAAATGTAATTTTTTGGCCAAAAATGAAGAAAGAATGAATATTTCAAAACATTCTACATTATAAGGAAAATGCTTCGAAAAATATTATTTTGCTTATATATAGATACGACTTCTCTACAGACTCTGAACAAGGGTTTTTGAAATATATTATTTAGAAAGAGATTTAGAATATACATATAAAATTGTTTTAAGAATATTACAAGAAAAAATTATTTAAATGTAATTTTTTGGCCAAAAATGAAGAAAGAATGACCTATTTTCAAAACATTCTACATTAATGGAAAATGCTTCTATAATAATATTATTTTGCTTATATATAGATAAGACTTCTCTACAGACTCTGAACAAGGGTTTTTGAAATATATTATTTAGAAAGAGATTTAATCACCACATATTTTAATGCTCGTGAATAAAGAAATTTTAACAAAAAAACATTGGTTATTTTTTCAATTGATCAAAACAATGAATATCCTAGTTTAGACTCTGTAGAGAAGTATAATAACTATATAAGCTAAATATTACAATTATTGTGGAAACATTTTCTATAAAAGGAAAATGTTTTGAAAATATGTCATTCTTTCTTCATTTTTTATCAAAATATTGCGTTTAAGTAATTTTTAATTGTAAGATATAATTGTACTTGCTATTTTTTTAAAAGATGGAGGTATGGGAATTTTTTTTCTTGTTTTTAGATTTGTTTAATACATTTTAAGAAAAATATGCTAAAATTAAAAAGAGAAAATGGAATTATTATTACTGAAATGGGGCAAAATTGATAAAAATTTACAAAAAAATAATATTTTATACCAAAAGTTTATGAACAAATTTTCAATTTTTCAATTCTGATGTGTTGCTATGTTATTCATTTTTAAATGACTTTCAGGATAGGAGATATTTTAATTTTTACGAAAACTAGAACACTTTATCTTTGTTATTATATGAAATTCCTTAAAAAACAAAGATTATATTCACATAACAGGCTGTAAATTTTGTAATAAAAAAGTGATTGATAAATCTGAAGGTTAAAACACTTCTAATATTATACAGAGTATACATAAAAATTTCAATTAAATACTGTTAAAAATCTTTTAGCTATCGCTGGCCCAGTTTGAGCATTTTCAAAAAACACACTGCATCTGCTTTTACTAAAACACTTAGAGTATTTGTTCTAGTGAACGGAAAATAATAAACGTAGTATTTTTATTAAGCTAATAAAATGACCTATAAAATAAAATCATAAAAGCATTTGTCAGTTTTCAAAAAAAATTCACAATTTTAGGGTATCGGATACCTTAAGACAATTTTATATGATTATTCTGATCCAGGTTATACTGAGTATTAAGAAATTTATTCATTTACAGGCATTTTCAAAATTATGGTTCCTGACATAGTCGGATACCTTAAAGTTTCCATAGGAATGTGGACATTGATGAATTAAAAATTTATTGAAACATTGATGCACTTTTTAGCTTAGATCTCTCAAATTTTGTAAGATGCAGAAAAACATACAAATAAAAATTTGATTAAGAAAATGTAATATTTATTGTGACCAATTTTCGTCAAATTAATCATATTTTCTTAAGCACATGATTATTCTGAGGAGAGTAATTCGTATAAGGGAACGCAAGATAAATACTTTTTAACTTTATTTTCTCTAAACATTATACAACCTGTTTTATAGTGCTGTTTTTTTTAGGCAATTTTATTTTTCTGCGAGCGTTTTTTTAAAATTCTGTATATGAATTTCAACGACTTTGGCACCAGTCGAAGGTTTTCTATCATTGTACATATATACACGTCAAGACGTTCTGTTCATTTGTTAGTCTCTCGACAATGCACGTTCAATTGCTTTCTCTCTACGGGCTAGCAACACTCGCTTGATTGAAGACCAAAATTTCAATGGCAGTGACATAATCAATAATTTAATAGACTATGAAGAGAAAGGGTGTCAAACTCAAAGGCTAACTTGGGTCAAACGAACATGGTTTAACATTAAGTGGTCAAAAAAATATCAATATTCATAAAAATGTATGTTTTTTCGAATATATTATATTAAACATGTATTGTGAATGTTTAGTCATGCCGCATGTGGCCGACGGGTCGTAAGTATTTACACCCCTGATGAAGATGGACAAGAATTGGATTCTTTGAGAGCGGAAAATATATATGCAGGGAATCGGATTTCCAACAAATCGGGAAAACATTTTCCTAAAATCGATATCGATTCCGAAAGGAGTTTGAAATTTAAAAAAAAAAGAAAAAACTTCTATCATCCATATCTGGTTATAGTGGCGTTTAAAAGCAACTGGCCAACCGACTATTTTATAATTTTTATATGTTATATCTTTCAGGATGCAATGACGAATAGCTTAATGTTTTAGGTATAAACTTTTTAAAATTTTAAATTTTTGAGAATTTGGATGTTTTCAGATTAGCTTACCAAGTTACAAAAGGAGGAAGCTTGGCACAATCAATCTAGTTTAACTCCACAAATCGATCCTAAGTCCGATATTACACTTGGATATTTTGCAATATTTCATCTTGTAAAATTTTAACTTTGTTTGAAAACGTTGGAATTTAATTATTTTTTATATTCGCCATTGATATTTTGAAATGGGATTTTCTATTCTTGGATTCATCTAGTTTCTAATTTTTGTTTAATTACAGAATTGTGATTTATTTATGCATATATACTAGCCGTAACCCACCCGCTTCGCTGGGTATTTCACGATGTTTTATATAAATATATATAAATTGTTGATATCTAAGCCCTAGCATTAAGAATTGGATTATATTTAAAAGTATAATTATATCTGTAACTCTCGACTCTTGATATAAAAAAGGACAGGACTTATAATTTGTATTTTCTAAAAGTCTCTAAAATTGAAGCATGGAATGATGTTTGCACTTTCGAAACCCTCTAACCAAGTGGATTTCGCAAAACCAATTTTTGGTGGATCTCTATCCCGTAAAATATATATACAAGACAAATCTCAATTCTAAATCTAATAGAGTAAAAATGAAGTTTTTACTATCAATACCCTCCGTAATTCCGTGGAGAGTCATTCTCCAATATAACTGTTCTTAGCGGATTTCAATTTAACAAAAGGAAAATGCAAAGCAAATTCCATTATTATAGTCTTTGTAGTTCGAAAAAAGGAATTTTTTTGTGACAATTCGCTCCAGTAACCCCCTATTGCCCCAGGAATTGATTTCCATAAATTACATTCTTAGTAGACCCCTATTCAACAAAAGAAACATGCTTAACCAATTTCAAGTATATGTCTCTAACAATTCAAAAACGGGAATTTCTTTCTATAACTCCCCTTGACCCCTCGCAACCCTCCTTAGGCATCGATTTTTGTTTTACTCTTTGTTAGAGGAACTCTGTTCCATGAAAGGAACATGCCTACCAGTTTTGAAGCAGGTAGATACAATAGTTTAAAAACGGAAATATTTATCTATTACGCCCCTTAATCCCCCGAAATGAAACTTGTGCTTTAATTTTCGCGAAACCAATTTTTTAGCTGTTCTCTACTCTGCGAAAGGAATCTGCTTATCAAATTTCAAGACTGTAAGTCTTATAGTTTAAAAATAGGAATAATTATTTATGCAGCCCCTTGAGCCCCCGCAAGGTCACTTGGGGGTCGATTTTCACCAAACGCATTTTGTAGCGGATCTCTACTCTATGAAAGGTATCTGCTTATCAAATTTCAAGAGTGTGTGTCTAATAGTTTAAAAATCGGAACGATCATTTATTAACCCTCGCAATAATTATTTATAACGCCACTTAACCCCCGTAATGCCCCTTGCAGTTCAAATTTTGGAAAATCCATTCTTAGCGGATCTCTACTCCATGAAAAAACATGTCTACCAAATTTCATGTCTGTAGGTTGAATAGTTCCGGAGATATCGTGATTAGTCAGTCAGTGAGTGACTGAGTCGCCTTTCTCCTTTATATATATACAATATATAAGGAGAGAGTTAACTAATATTTGGAATTGAAAAAAAGAGAATAATACAAGGCTATTTGTCCAAGTTTGAAACATTTCGTCATTTTTTTTAAAGTTTTAGCTTTACTTTTAAGTTTATTTGTTTTACGTACCGTTATGTTCCTTTCCCCCATATCTAGATATTTTTGGCCCATTAAAAAGAAAAAACAACATTTAATTTACTTACAAAAGTAAAAACCACAGAAATATTCATTTATTTTATATACGAGACTAAATTTTAGGTTACACAAAAACAGTACATACTTTTTAGAGCAAAAATATGACGTAGACATGAAGTTAAAAATAGTCATTAGTTAGATAATATCAGTTACAAAAAAATCCTACTCATTTCTACCCATTTCTTTGTATGTGCAAATTTCCTTTTAAACTGACCTCGTGACTTTGAACCTTCTTCAAGCGACGAGGACAAATCCAGACTCAATATCCCCCTCTTTAAACTTCCCCACCACGTTAACAAAATTAAGAGATATTTTCTTCGAAGTTAAGATTTTGACGAAGGTAATACTATAATCGTGACACAACGTAATACAAGTAAAAAGTTTGAGTATGATGCAATTGAGACGGAATCTCATATAGACGATAGTTTCTTAAATTCAGTTAACGAAACAATTTTTAATATCAGGTAAGATGTAGACATTTTTCACTCATCGGAGAAAATAATTTTGATAATTTATTAAAAAATTTGGTGCTATTTATTCCACACCTTAATCAGTATTATGTGCGATCTTGGCTTATTACAGATTAACGGGATAAGTGAATCGTTTCTAAGCAGTTCTATGCTTTTTCCGGTACAATTTTTAAAAATTTATAATGGGGCAGCGTATTGCCTTTTTTCCATTACAGACCTAGTACATACAATGGTAACTGGTATTTCTTTTTAGTGCGGCTCTATAGAGGCGGTATACCACTCACCGCAAGTAATTTGGACTCT
>BMAO01023326.1:0-20550 GCA_019973975.1 Trichonephila clavata | reverse complement strand
CTTGTATTAAATTTTTTCTCCTACTGGACATTGCGTCGCCATACATTACTTTTCGTGTTATTAAATCATATTCTACACTAATTAACTTCAAGCCTTCTCTTTTAGATCCATTCATTTAAAAAATAAAATTCCCAAAACTTTTTTTTTAAGAATTTTTAAAAAGTTGTCTTAATTTTTACTTCACATTGAATAACTTCGTCATTTATGAAGATAATCTCACAAAACCTTTTTTCCGTGTGTACAGTAATATTATCCGTAACATATACGAAGATTGAAAAAATTGCTTCAAAATTACGGATTTAAAAAAAAAAAATGTGATTTTCTTAAACTTATGTTTTTCTGAGAAATAAATTAAAAAGTAGTACTTTGTACATTTTTTATTTCAAAGTACGTTATTTTTGCAAATAGTTGGTGATGTTTGAGAGCATTAACGTAAAAATTATGCCCTTAAAATGAAGGTAATGATCTTTAAAATAATTCAAAATACGCGATTTTACATTTAGCCAAACATACATTGGCGTCGAAAATTAGCTTTGCGCCAATGACTTTTGACCTGTTTCGCCTTCCACCGAATCTAACTAAGGGTTACACTAAAAAAATTTTGCCTTAAACAGGGGGAAATCAGTAACTTTAAAGAGTAAAAAAAAAAAAAAAATGTGAGTGAAAAAATTACTTTTTCGTCTTCCCATTCATTATTGTTGCCTATTTTCAATTTTCGCTACGGGTCTCGGTAGCACAGTCGATAAGCGCGCTTCGCTTCATTTACACCATAAAGCAGATCGTGTCTTTGCGAGTTCGAATCGCTGGGATTTCTTTTTTTTTCATTTCTGCTAATTTTTCCCACGTAAATTAATTTTACTGATAAATACTTATTTTAACATGATCCTCTGTTATTTTAATGTACTTTTCATTTTTTTTTTTTTTTTTTTTGCCATCAAAAAGGTTTTTTTTTTATTTTTAATCATTCAAAGTAATTTCTATCTTTTTCAACAATTCGATTTTGTTCATTTCTGCTTATTTTTCCCACCCGTAAATTATTTTTTTCTTCTTCAAATATCCAAACGTTTCAAGAGCTATCTGTAGAATTTTTTTTATTAGTATTTATTCATAATGGATTTAAATTAATATATTTTTTTAAAATTAAAATGTATTCAATGCATTTCTGAGATTCATTTAAAATATTTATCAGTATCGAAATTTTTGTTCTCTTTCATAAAACTTATAGTTTACTTTAAAATGATGCGTAATTGCATGAAACTTTTTTCCCCGTGTCGAATATTTCAAAAAATTCTCACAATTTTACTTCAAGAATTAAAATAGTAGTGAAATTTTGTTATTTGAAAAATTTATACTTTCTGTTCTTTTTTCAGCATACAAATATTTTTTAAAAATGCTGCCGTTTCGTTTCCGGGAAAAAACTATCTTTCTTTAAAGAATTTTATAGAAAAAAAACAACTTTTTTTTTTTTACAAAACAATGCTGCTTTGCATATTTTATGATTTTTTCTCATATGAATCAATATCGTTGCGTTTATATAAAAATGATTTTTAAAACTTTCAAAATCAATGATCTAAAAAATAAAAAGCCGAAAACTTTTGAACGAATTGTAATAAAACACTCAAAATACTTAAATCAATCATTTAATAATTTCTTCATTGAAAAAAAAAATTGCATTACATTTTTTCCCGTGTGTCGATTTCGCTTAAAAATTACGGATTTTTAAGATTTTTTTTGTGATTTTCGTAAAATAAAGTTTTTGCGAGAAATAATATAAGCATTATTTTTGTAACCTTTTTTCTTCAAAAATTATTGTTGTTTCCAATCAATATGTGAAAACTTGGAATTTTCAATTAAAAATTGAGCCATAAAAAATAATGAAAATTAAAGACATTCTAAAGGCTTTGCGCATGCGCGAGAATCATTATTATTTTTTTCCCCTCTGTTTAACGCTCAGTGGCCATGGTCAAACTTGATGTTGCAATATTTTTTCCGTTATTCATTACTAGATTAATTATGTAATGACAACACTGTATAATCTGTTTTTTTCTGGATAAAACGATAGATTATAGTTTTCTGGACTATACTTTAGCTACCAGTATATAACGATTCATTGGCAAATGAAAATACAACACCTACACGCAAACCCTTTGTATTATTTTAAGCTCTAAGAAAATAATTATTGTTAAAATAATGAATATGCTTGGTTTTTTGTAATATATTATATCAGAACGTTTTCTTTGTTGCTTTAAATATACATTTTTTTAAGTAAAAAAGAATTGTTTTCTGTAAATCATTAATCGAAATTTTTCAATCGTTACGTATAAGGATTTCTTATAACTATGATAAGTAAACCATCTGAACTAAAAGGATTCATACTTTGCTCTTTTAATATCAGTGATTGAATAAATTAAATACCAAACATCATTTATTTGTCACGATTCGGATTTTTTTTCCAAAATAATAATACTTTGCCTATTTTATGATTTCTTCTAAAATGAATAAATATCGATGCATTTAAATGAAAATGATTTTTAAAAAAGTCATTGATCATTTAGAATCAATGATTAAAAAAATAAAATGCCAAAAACTATATTTCTTTAAAGAATTTTATAGGAAAAAAACAACTTTTTTTTTTTTTTTACAAAACAATGATGTTTTGCATATTTTATGATTTTTTCTCATATGAATCAATATCGTTGAAGTGAGTGGGTGATTTTAAAATTCACCCTGTTTGCCTATTCGAGAATTTTTGGTGACGGACCTCGAAATTTTTAACCATTCTCAAGTGACGAGGACGACACCTGAGCTTTCACCCATCTTTAATAATTACCACACCACACCAACGCAAGAACAAATTTCGAAAAAGGGAGTTTTTATGAGATTGTTAAAGAAATCACTCACATCGCACGCACGCACACACAAGTGCTATCGGCCTGAGGGAAACACGAAATTTCCATGAGGGTGAAGTTATTCACTCGGTAAAAGCCCGTGCAACGCAGGGCTAAGCGGAGAGGAAAGAAACAAAGAAATAAAAGTAATTTCGGAAAATAATATTGGAAGTGCTGAATTTGTGAAGTTGAGTGAATATTAACGTCCCACTGTTCAGCAACACGAGGCCTTTTGGGGACGGTCCGCGTAATTTTGAACCATGGTCAAGTGACGCGGACGACACACAAAAGTGTTGGCGTCAGAAAGAAAGGAGGAAATTAACATGGGGATTAAGTTATACTCTCGGTATAACTTAATCCCCATGTTAATTTAACATATGCACATATATATGCACTCGGTAAAAGCCCGTGCAACGCCGGGCCATGAAAGCCTTCTTGCAGATTTCACAAACAAAAGATTTTTCATTCTTGTGGGTAAGTAAATGAGTGTTGAAAGCTGAACGAAGAAAAAAGGTCTTGCCGCAGTTTTCACAACAAAATTTCCCTTCATTTGCAATCATTTCAACGAGGACAGATTTTTTTTTCAATGAATAACTGAAACACGCTATTAGAATTTCTTTACTGCACAATTTTATAGAAAAAAACTGAAATTTTCTTGAAGTGTTGCCAGTTTTCCTACTGTTTTAATTCATCGATTTGCTTGGAAGTAGCATTTGAGCATTTTTAGGCGATATCTAACTACTAAAACTGAATCAACTGCTACCTTAATATTTATATTTACGCAATAATTTATAAACAGGTCTACCTAAACATTGAAATTTCAAAAGAGCATGTCGTCGTGAAAGTAGAAAAGTTTCATAAAGATTATGTTGAAGAGTATTATTAAAAAAAGTCAAATTGATGGGGCTGCATTTTAAAAAATATTTCCTTGATTAAGGTACATTTTTAAAAAAGTTAATTTATTCTCTATTTTGAATTTCGGATGTAGAAAAAGTATCTTTGAGCTGCTGGGGAACTCTTTAAAATGTTGCAATGTGGATAATTGACAGAGGCGACATGTGAACTGGCACACTAGTCTCCAAACTACGAAAACTTTTGTACTTTTAATCCCGATAGATTTAGTACGTCATTACATCTACACGTAAAGTCATAAGCGGTAACATAATTCAAACTCACCATGCTACTCAATTTAAATAAGGTTTCGATCATTACCATTGTATTACTTTATCAACTTAATGAAACTTGAATCCTAAATAATACCACTTGATCATCTTTCATTGTAAAAGCCTAATGAATTAAGTAAGTTTTTTGTTAAATAAAACGATTTTACTTATAAACATTAATACACGTTGAAATTCGATACGCACATAAAAGAACAAGGGGAAAACAAATTTATAAGTACTTTTCGGTACACGAAAGTGCTATTCAAAGAGATCGAATTGTTGAATATTGATTCCAATATACACTGATGTAAGTGCAATTTTCATTTTGTTGCTTAATGTAAAAATTTATTATGATTAAATATAAATTTTTACTAGGATTATGGTAGATTGATTTACAGCCCTATAATGGATTTCAATGAGTAAGTGAGAGTTTTATTTATTTCGCTCTATCATACAACACTTGGGCAATTAATTGGTTTTGGACCTCGGAATTTTCAACCTCCGTCCAGTGACGAAGACAACAACACCTGAGCTAGTACCCTCTTTCCTAATTTCCACATGACATTATTGTAAAAGATAATTTTTCGTGCAATCAGCCCCCCGTATACGAATTACTTTAAGTGGCACCAGGAGTCGAACACGGTACACTCAGAATGATGGATTTAACTTAGACTTAAAACATTTCCTCAGGTTTCTTCGATATTCATATATTTCTTCCTCTTCTTGAATTTTTATCTATCTCATCAATGCAAGGCTGATTAGAATGACTTTCTCTCGGAAATTAGGTACCCATTTTAACTCAATTTTGCTCCAATTTTTAGATAATTAATTTTTGGTTGAATGTAGTTTCATGTTTTACAATTTTTGAAGTTGTATAACTGAAGATATCTTATTTTACACAAGAGAAATTCACAATTTTTCAAAAAAAATTATTTAAACATTATTTTTATTTACAAAAGTTAGATTTTTTTCTTGAATGGACGCATATACTCCAGTCATCCTCAAGGAGGTAAGTTAATCGAATGCCGTGAAAATGTCCTCTATTTTCCCCTTTTTTACTTGAATCTTCATTTAAAGGAAGAAGAATCCTCCATTGTAAAGCTTCATTATACTTCGTCAAGGAATGCATTTTTTTCGTACATCGAAATCCTGTGAGAAAAACCGTACTCATACTCTCCCATCTCTACTTTAGAAAATTCAACTAATTTTTTCCCTAATTTGCTCCTTATTGACTAAATAGCTTTTGCAAATATTAGTATCCAAATGGGAAAGCCATTTAAAGCTGCTGCCCTCTAGTGCTGGCTCTCGCTACCAATTTTTTTTACGCTTGTGAATTAACTTTAATTCAAACACACGAAGGATTCTAAATATTTCAGTGCTTTAATATTTCCCCGAGAGTACTAGTGTGAAATTAATGCTCAAGGAATCTCTTGCATACAAAACAATCATAAGACATACATGACTACAATTTCCATATATAGAAAATCTATCGACTTTAGCTGGGATCGAACCCCCACAACCTTGTTCTGACGAGGCGCATGCTAACTCAAAGCCACCGAAACAACATTTCCGTACTAAACATGAAACAAATAGGGGATGACTACTAAATCCTTAATATTTGCAGAGTAAAATTAATATTTTATTTTACAATTTTTTTAATATTTTATTTTAGATTAATTATTAAAACATGTCCGAATTAAATGAATTAGCAATATTTTTATACATACCTTTTTTAAAAAAAAAAAACAAGTGTACGGAAACCAGATTCAAATTAGATTCCGTTTTTGTTTCATACACACGAAGATATACTTTCTAAAAGTTGCATTTAAACATGTTTTTTGTGAATTGCATCCAAGAGGGAGATTTCTCACTCTTTACAAAGAACTCCAATTTTCAACTGATATATGTTTCCCAAATAAAAATTTAGTTACAAACTGCATCCAAGGTAAGAAAAGAAGTCTTACTAACAAAAATCACCAGAAAACGCAAAATTGAAACGGGTTTTTTTATGTCTGAAATCACGGCTAACGTTAAAGCTTTTGAGTTATAAAATTCAAGCCGAAACTTGAATCATTGAATCCGTAAATATTTGTGTCATTCTGAAGAAAAATAAATTGTTAATTTCAAGTTAATTAATGTTAATTGTTAATGTTAAGTTAATTGTTAATTAATTGCTAATTAAGATTTTGATTATCAAATATCATATAACTGAGCGATATTTTATGAATAATTAATATTCTTACCAATAACTACCACATTTATTTGAAGCTAAGTCGTCATTGACTGTAACACATACCCCAAACTCAGAATTATTTCGGAAAAAAATTTTAAAAAATGCGTTAAAAAGTTTATTAATATCCAATGTTTAATAATTTTTTTAAAAAAAAAAGAACAAAATGAATTTGTTTTAACAATATTAAAACTTTTAAGTACATACATGAACCTGTAAATACTCTAACAGTCATATATCAATTATCCCAATTCAAAGAATTTTTCGGCCTTCCATTCTAAGCCACTTTTAATTTGCAGTAGCACTAAAAAAAGTACGGCTTGGTTTCTAATAAATACGATAAATTTACAATAGAGAAACTGATTATTTTTAGATTCCGTTTTTCGAAATTCTGTTCCAATCTTGGGAATGATGGCAGTTTCTTTCCCAGTAAAAAATTTCTAGAAAGATTCCAAGGAAAGGACACAGACCTAGAAATCAGAAACCGTAAAACAAAGAGAAACAGAACAACTTGGAATTATTGTTTTAAATAACGACTTATTGAATGAGTTCTTAAAAATAAGCTTTTTTTTCAAAATATTTTAAAGAGGAGTCGAGTCATTTTACCCTCGAAATTCGAATACAACTGAAATCAGGGACAACTAAAACAATGCGAGAGGCTGAATAACAAAAAAGATCATAATAAAATGTTTTTTTGTATTTAAATTCGAAAATTCTAGATAATTCTACTAAAAAAGAAAATAATGAAAATATTTTTATTTGTTTAAGACAAATTAATTTATAATATCCGATATTTTCTAAGTCCGCGTAATAACATTTCAATTAATATAAGCTCAATTTTGTGTATAGATTTTTTTTTACCATGTGAATAAACAAGAGATCCAAAAATAACTAGATGTCAAAAGACATTCGATGAATTGCTTACTCTAGACATTTTTATCTCACATAAATATGAGTAAACAAATTGTAGATTCGTTATTTAAGGTATGTCTACCTTCGAAGCACTTTTCTTGAAATATATAAATTTTCAGCAAAATAAATTTTTTTTATTTGAAATGGGGCATAAAACTAGGAATTCAAGTACAATTTCCACAAAATTAAAAATAATTTTGGATATATTGGGAATTTTGAGTGAAATTTTAGTGAACAATTGCACTTCAGGTAAGGCTTGTATCGAAAATTCTAATTAATATATTCAAATATTATTCATACAGTACATAAAATATATCATTATCTGTGCTTAGAGCTATAAAAGTTTTGATACTTTTGAAAAGGTTTTGAAATATAGCGTTTTATAGGCAAGAACTCAATTTTTTACAAAAAACTAACGGTATTTTCTCACAAAAATGGCAATAAAATACATAAATATATACACAGAAATTAGATTATAGTCCAGACTGGAGATGAAATTAAATAAAACATTTTCTGAAAATTCCAATTCAATATCTTGAAAAGAAACCATGTAGTGAACTTTACAATGAAGCAAAAAATGGAGAAACAGTTTCTCAGAAAGTGCATTTAAAGATTTTATTTTGGTATAAAAAATTTTCTACCAATTGTACATTTTTTAAAATCACCATATTTAAGCGTCAAGATCTCTTTAGCTTCATGTTTAACTAATTCGGACTTTTTTTTAAACTTTTGCTGTTTTCTGGAGAGTTTTATAGACTATAGCAATTGTCATTTTTAGTGAAAGTTTAATGAAAAATTGCATTTACAGAAAATTCTAATGAATGTATTCAAATAATATATATACAGTACTTGAATAACATCTTTATATGTGTTAGGAATTAAAAGATTTATAATACTTTTAAAAGTTTTTTAATTATGCCAAATTTTGTGCAAAAAAACACGATTTTTTAAAAAATTAATGATTTTTTTTCATGAAAAAGCAATAAAGTACATAAATATATACACAGTGATCAGATTTTGATTCATAACACAGATAAAACTAAATAAAAGATTTTCGGAAATTTTCAATTCAATGTCTTAAAAATATTTTGAGTAGGGACATACCTCTGGTTTAGTAAATACCATTTCAGGTTTACTAATTATGCTATGACTTTGCTTCTAAATATCGTAGAAATAAAACTAGAGTGTTTTTGGAATCTTAAATGTATGGGCTATAAAATAAAAAATAAAATCAAATTTGAAATTTTTTTCCAAAACGACGAATTTTGGGTAGTCACATACCTTAAGTAAAAGAGCAAAATATTTTGTTTAACAAAAAAATTTATACTTTATAAATTACAAGATGTGACCATAAAAAAGCGAGAAATATGGTGGAATTTAATTTCTTCTGACTCTGCGTAAATAAAATCTATAGAATAGCTTCCTAAAAGATGCTTACTCAATTCGTAGAGTGGTGCAGAGTGTTCCTGAGAATAGTACCGCGTACCATAGGTTGCCAACCCCTGATTTAGAGTGAAAATAGGTAACATTTATCAAAAAGATAATAATAATAAAAGTAATAATAAATTACATCTTTTTGAAAAAGAGGGAGAATTAAGAGATTTATGGACGAACAGTACGAAAAGAATCAGTACGGAACCCCAGTAGAGTCGTTTGTATTTTATACAGTGGGAATTCGATTGGGACCCAAAGAAATTCGAAGACTTACTAATCAAATGTCTCACATTCTTATCGGAGACAAAAAGTTCGAAATTGGAATGAGATTTGAATCTGTTGACCGGCCTATTCTAACTCTCTGAATTGGAAAATGATGAAAGACAATCTCTGCCAAACCTTCTACATCAGTCAACGAGTGCAAGTGGTTTAGAAAAGCAAATAGGTGTCTGGCGGGGTATTGATATTGGTGTTCCCTCTTTGTTACGGGAATAGAGTAAAAAAACAGAGTGTTCTTTTAATCTTGCACCCTATACAAAAGCATTGAGGGTTTGGCACGTCCGCAGGAGCCCATGTTAAATTTCGTAAGTTTATGTACCTCTTTCTAAGAAACTGTTATCTTCTCATAAATAAATTATTACAGTCGGTTATATGTACTATCAATAACACTTTAGCATAGGGCTTTTTCTTTTTGTTAAAAATTAAATTAATTATGAATTTTTTTAAATTGTCCAATTCCCCCTAAATATACTTTAAAAAAGTCATATCTGAAAACGTTTGCTGGATATACCTAATTCCCTCCATTAAAATGTGTAAACGTGTTAAAAGTCTGCTCACTGAAAATTTGAGAATTATATGTTCAGCAGCTTTTATGAAAAAAATAGAAACATTAAGGGAAAAATTTTACATTTTGAGAAAACGGTCTTTGAAGTAAAAGTTTGTAATTTTTTGAGCATCATTTTTTTTAAAAAATACTTTCCAGAAGCATACTAAGCATTCGTTTTACTCTCTGCTCATACAAAAAACTTTTCTAATAATTTTTTTTCATTATTTTTAACAATTTGCATTTGAGGGAGGGATATCAAGAGGCTTTCATTCGGCTACACGGATCCTACGTGTATCTAGTTTTTTGAAGAATGATGTACAGTTATAACTTTGTTCAAAATCACAAATTTTTAAGATCATCAAGTTTTATACATGATTCCTATTGAATTGTGCAATAGACATATTTGTCCCCTATTTTAGAGTTTTTAATTCCACAAATATAAGTCTTGAAATCACTGACTCTATATGGTGTTATTAATTGACATATTTGGGCTCTGGGTCTTTCCAAACAAACATTTTTTTAATAACATATGATCACCTATATCTCTAAAAATTGGCTGCATTTAATTCATTATGGTGTGTGTGTTTGTAATCATAGTGCATTTCGTCTGTCTTTTGAAACTTGCAACAAGCACTTATAATCGGAGGACACAGTCCATTTTGAGGGCTCTCGTTTGTAGACAGAAGATGAAACTAAACAGCCCAAAAAGCAATTTTCATGCTGTGTAGATCATTAATATTATTTCTAATAGCCATACCCTAATATCTTCGAATTTTTTATATTAAAATGTCGGCGAATCGGTTCCGACCCTCTTAGGCTTTTTCCATCACTTAACTTATTTTCTCTGTGTCGCTTTTAAGATCCAAAAGTCGTGTACCCATACACTATTGGATAGGCCCAATACACTCTAATTTTTCCACTTGAACATCACGGGAATTCGCGCTCATCAGAAACTTATGCAATGGGAAACACAGGTGCTATTAGTAGAGTTCATTGGCTGCGCGTCAAGGAGTAGCTTCAATTAGAAAAATAATAAAAATACTTCCACTACCCCTACTGACTCTCCTTAGCAACTTATTACTTTTTCTTATAAAAGTAAGAGTAGATTGATCCATACCTTTTGCGCCAAAAATAAGAGAAAAGATAAAAATGTCAATTGAATTGTATAAATGAAAAATTTACTTTAAAAAGAAAGACCTTAAAAAGAACTACATTTCAAACTAATATGTATTCCTATTTATACAAAAAAAACATTGTCAAATTGCATTAATGATTGTAAAAAAACTTTTTTATCAGACGAATTTGTATTCCCTTTTTAAAAAAGAAAACATCGCCAACATTTGTATGAATAATGAAATATATTATTTCTCTAATTCCATCATGTGAAACTTTAAATAAAATCACAAAACTGCAGCAACTTGTACTTTGACATTTTCATTGTTCCATCGATATTATAAGTTTTCGTAATAGTAAAGGAAGGCAATATATTATTTTAGAGCTAATGAAATTCTGAACAAGAAACTGTAAGAAACAAACAACCAACACTGCGTTAAAAAGGTTTTTTTTTAATAGAATAAATAAACAATTTTTAAACCACACGAGATAGTATTCAAAAGTATTTCAAAAAATGTAAGAAATTTTTCCAAAAATGTATTTAAAGGAGTATAGATATATGAATAAAAAACACTTAAATGACTAATTTTTGCCATACATAATTAATTTCGATTAACAAGTAACGCAAATTTAATTACTTTTAGATTTTATTTAATGCCTTAAAAAAAGTGAAACACATTCGTAGAAATTTAAGAAAAATACACTCATATTTAAAATTTCAATATATGAGTACAGAATTACATACAGAAGTTAGATTAAAATTATATTATTATTCATAACATGTTGAAATATAGTGATTTTACTTATCTGAAATGTTGTGAATTTAAATAATTTTCAAAGTGAGTGAATGAGCGAGCTAGTGAATATTAAAATCCTACTGTTCAGCTACACGAGGGCTTTTGGGGACGGTCCGCGTAATTCTGAACCATGGTCAAGTGATCCGGATGACACCTCACCTGGCAACCCCTTCTACTAACTACCACACCACACCGATGGGAGGACGTTTGAGCTCTCAACACATTTTTCGTGCATCGCTCCCCTACACGGCGGTTCTCATGACAAGGGCACTTGGATCGAACTCATGACATGCTAGCCACAATCCGATGCCTAGACGGCTACCGATTATACATATTAAAAAAATAATGTTTTTATAAGAAATTTAAGAAAATTTTGATTTAAAAAAAGTAGCTTTCAAAATAAAAAAGAAATAAAATAAAATAAAATAGATTTTAAATATTCAGAAAAAAAATAAGAATAAATTTTCAGGAAAAAATACAATATTAAGGAAATAAGCATGCAAAACAACACAAGCCAAACCCAGGTCTCTCTTCTTGCAATTTATTTACAAATTATGCCTTTCACATTAAAATATTGTTACACACAAATGTCAATTAGAAAACTTAAATTAGACAAAAAATTTTCGCAAAGAGCCGTAAAACACAGATCATATACAATTTTTAGTCATGTCAAAAGATCAAATACGTCTCCAAAAGTGTAAAAAAATATTCATGCTTCTCATCTAAAAGTACAGTTTACGTAATTAAATCATTCAATGTCTGGATAAATTGAAAAATTTTCATAATATATTATCCAGCATCCCGAACGTGTGACTAGTCAATATTTTAAGAACAAAATTGAGTTATGAACTGGTAACTCTCAAAATGTGTGAAAAGTAGGCATTCTAATCTTTGTGAGTTCGTAAATGTGTATTTAAACAAAACCGAAAACGGAAGCCACGGTTACAAATCTCACAAACATACGGTTTTTCGTCGGTATGAATACGCAAATGCCTTTTAAAAGAACTGTTATCAGAAAAGGCCTTGTTGCAAATATCACAAACATAAGGAGTTTCTTTGGTATGAATACGCAAATGCGTTTTCAAATGACTGCTTTGATTGAAAGCCTTTTTACAAATATCACATACATAAGTTTTTTCTTTGGTATGAATACGCAAATGCGTTTTCAAATGAATATGTTGAGTGAAAGTCATTTTACAAGTATCACAAGCATACGGTTTTTCTTCGGTGTGAATACGCAAATGCTTCTTTAAATTACTACCATCAGAGAAAGCCTTGTAGCAAATAACACATACATAAGGTTTTTCTTTGGTATGAATACGCATATGCTTCTTTAAATTACTACCATCAGAGAAAGCCTTGTAGCAAATAACACATACATAAGGTTTTTCTTCGGTATGAATACGCAAATTCTTCTTTAAATTACTACCATCAGAAAAAGCCCTGTAGCAAATAATACATACATAAGGCTTATGATACGCAATGCCTTTAAATTATACCATCAGAGAAACATGTAGCAAATAACACATACATAAGGTTTTTCTTCGGTATGAATACGCAAATGCTTCTTTAAAAATACTACCATCAGAGAACATGCATTTGGTAGCCAAATACACCTAAGCAAATAACAATACATAAGGTTTTTCTTTGGTATGAATACGCAAATGCTTTTTTTAATGAATATGTTGAGTGAAAGCCATTTTACAAGTATCACAACCATACGGTTTTCTTCGGTATGAATACGCAAATGCCTTTTTAAATTACTATTAACAGAAAAAGCCTTGTTGCAAATAACGCATACATAAGGTTTTTCGTTATTATGAATACGAAAATGTCTTCTTAAATTACTACTCCGAGAAAAAGCTTCGTTGCAAATATCACAAACATTAGGTTTATGTGTGGTATGAACTCGCAAATGTTCTATTAAATTACTTCTTTTAGAAAAGGATTTTGTGCATGTATCACATAAATTAGATTTTTTCTTGGCATGTATAAACAAATGACGTTTTAAACTTCTCTTTTCGGAGAATGTCCTCTTTCAGATTTCACAGATAAAAGATCTCACGTTTTTGTGAGTATTCAAATGTGTATTTAAAGCACGAAGATCAGGAAAAGCTATGCTGCACTCTTGACAAGAAATGCACTGTTTATTTCCATCCATTTCAAGTAAAAATTTATTTATTCTTCAAATACTGAAACACGCAGCTGTTATTATGGTGCTCTATGATTTAATGAAAAGTTTAATTTGAGCTTTGCCTGAAATGAAATATTGCCAGGATTTTAAAACTTTTTCAAAATCACTGGCTGGCTTGGAGGTAGTAAATTTGATATAATTAAAAATAAATGTCATTAGTTTTTACAGAAATTAAATTTACTTTATTATTTATAATTAAAAAAACCTGTTGTATTTCCAATGCGTACTTAGTAATGAAATAATACTTTTAAGCAATCACAAGGAAAGTGTTATGCCTATTAAATACGTTGAATAGCTCTTAGCTTACAAAAAGAGATATAAGGTATGGTGATCCAATTCATGGACATTCATATGCTCAGGAGTCCTTGAGCTTGAAAACAACATTCCAAAGTACGAAAATGTGTACTTAGATCTTCAAATATTAAACAATCATCAGACCTTCTGCTCTTCAATTTGTAAACTGTGCCAGAGAGAAATCGAATCTGCGATTCCAAACAAATTACATCCTCAAAGTGCGCACCATTGACCCTTCCGCAACTGTGTTCGCTTAATTAAGTTTGAATTTTTAAATAAAGTTGTATTTGCATATTAAAAATTCTAAGTTTATAAGTAAGTAAGAAATCTTTTAATTTGATATGATATATTTACTTATGAACACAAATATACAGTTAAATACAGACAGCAAATTCAAGAGCCTTGGTGTACTGTTCCTTGGATTTCAGTGGAGGATCTTACATACTTACATACATTTCAAAAAACAACATAAAAGTAAAAATGAAGAAGCATGTAATGTTAACAGAAGACATAACAAATATAATTATATTTCACATCTTGAAAAATGGAATAGACAAAAAAATAGAACCAATAGAAATTAAGAGCATTTAATTAATTAGATGCGAGGGGAAAAATTACAATTGAATGATATATAATTTCTTTTTAAACAAGCAGATTCGAAACAAGTGAAAATTTCATTTTAACCTATAACAAATACAAAACGCAATTTAAAATTTTGAAATTTTTATCTCCAATCACGGAGAGTAAGTGAGTGAATATTAACGGCGCACTTTTTAGCAACACGGGGGGCTTTTGGCGACGGTCCACATAATTTTTAACCATGGTCAAGTCACGCGGACGTCACATGAGCTAGCACCCGCCTCTCCTAACTACCACACCACACCACGGGAGGACGTTTGAAGACGACAGTTTTAAAGTGCATTGCTCCCCTACATAGCGGGTCTTTAATGGTACTGGGATCGAACTCATGACACGCTTGTCATGTCCAATCATGGAGAATGATCTTATTCAACAATAGTGAATTTGAAAACAATAGAGAGTGTCCAAAAAGTAGAATTAATTTCAGCGATAGATTCTAAAACCTCTACATGCATCAAATTCTGTCGGAGCATAAGACGATAGC
Organism: Trichonephila clavata; assembly: GCA_019973975.1. Lineage (NCBI taxonomy): Eukaryota > Metazoa > Arthropoda > Arachnida > Araneae > Nephilidae > Trichonephila > Trichonephila clavata. The sequence continues at coordinate 5,576 of BMAO01023326.1, read as the reverse complement.
CAAATCTCCATTTTTACAGTGCTGTCACTGAGAAGAACTAAACTGAACTAAATAATGCTATATTTACATGTTAAAAATTCTAAATCTTTAGTGAAGTAAGTAATCTTTTAATTTAATACGATATATTTGATACTTATGAACACAAATATCCAATTAAATACAAACAGCAGATTCAAGAGAAAGTAGCAAAAACAAATTTAAAAATATATTAGTGTTATAGAAAGTCTTTGGTATTCTGTGGACGTTTGAATATTGCTTTAAACAGAATATTGCTATTGGAAGAGGTTTTAGTTTAAATGAATATTTTCTTCATTTATTTCGATTCAAGAAGACATTCCTAATTAAAGCTTTAGTATTATTTTCCTATAATTTATGTGATAGCAACATGATGGATTGGAGCTTATGCTGATTGTATACATTCAGTATATTTTTCTAAACTAATATTTTTGAGTTTTAATTCATCACAGATGTTCGACGGGAGTTTAAAAGAATCTTGAATCAGACGCCGTGCGATCTGTGGCTGAATATTGTAGCGTTTTTTAAAATTTGATTGAAATAGTGTAATGGAAGATATTTTATTTTATAGAAAAGAAAATAAGCTTTTCGAAGAAATTTGGTTAATATTATTTTTTTTTGTATACAATTATGTATATTTTTTAAACCAAAATTCTCAAGTCATTCGTAAGAGTTACGATAATCTATTTCGTGTAGATTTTCCCTTTGTTCCTTGCTGTTATTGGATTCTTTAATTGGATAACGACTAATGCTTTACAATAGAAATTCTCCATATCCTAATAATAAATTGCAAGTGAATAATTTTCTAATGTTATGGGTATTTGAATTTTACTCGGTAGCTATTTTTTGAAACCGGAAGTAGAAGTCTGCATTCCAGAAGTTGAAAAAAACGTTTGTTTACATTTTTATTCTTCGAAGTTTTGTTTAAATATGCAATAGTAGAGGAAATTTATACACTTTAAAATATGAATTTGAATTTTCAGAATCTCCAAAACTATAATTTGACTTATATTTTTATCCAGAATCTGGCAGGAAAAGAGAGTGCGTTATTGTTTGTTTACATTTTCTTACCATTGCGCAGCTCTTTATAAGTTTCTGTTTAATCCTTTTTTACTGCTGAAAACTTTAATTTTTTTAATTTAAAAGGGGTAACACACTAAACGTAGAATAAGTGCAAAGACAAAGTGTGTCAATTTCGTGTGAATGGATATAGTAATAAAAATCCCGAAAATTGCAGCTCAACGTCTACCAATGCTAGTTCGTCGAAGATTAAAATGCCTGCTGTTTTTAAAAGAAGAAATAGCAGAAAATGAAAGTAAACCACTTACCAGTTTCATAATTATGGACATAGAAGTCCTTTAAAAATTCTTTTTACAACTTTGTTGCCCAAGATGTTTCCAAGAAGGTTTTCTGCTTATTGAGGATTTTAGGTATGGTTTCTGCACAAATTTTGTTATTAAGTCTAAACATTGTGTATTTTACCCAAGGTTTCTAGTTCAAAGGAAACTGTAAGCTGTCCTGAAGTAAATACAAGATTTGTTTGTGGTATGAAACAAATTGGTAAAGGTTTTTCCACTGGGTTTAAATTATGTGGTACGTTTAATTTACCCAGGCTCAGTAAAACTGTGTACACTAATCATTCAAGCAAATTCATGTCTGTGATTCCAGATGTTAGTGAACTATCAATGTGCAAAAGCAGCTTCTGAACTGTCCATGTGTGCTACATCCTTCTAAAAATAAAATAGTTGGATATGGTGTTTCATTTGATAGAACGTGGCAGCGTAGGGGTTACACTTCCATGAATGGATGTGTCGTAGTTTCATCAGTTGACATTGGTAAAGTAGTGGACATTGAAATCATGTCATCAATATTGTCCTACCTGCAGAAAGATTTCTAAAATGCCTAAAAGCATTGAGTCGGAAACTTTTGCAGCAGATCACGTCTGCCATAGCAATTTTTTCAAGGTTCTGCATTAAAAACAGAAGCTGTTGGTAATACTAGAATCTTTCAAAGTTCTGTTGTGAAACGAGGCCTTAAATATGAACAATATTACGGTGACGGCTAAGGGCTTTATCAGTGTCAAAGATACTTATGAGAAAGATGGATACTTATGGCAAACTCACTTGCGCAAACTAAAGTCGAAAAATAAAAATCTGTCTGTAAAGGCAAACTCACCGACTCTTTTATTGACCGATTGCAAAACTATTATTGGATTGCTGTTCGTAGCAATGTTGGAAACCTCTCCGGTCTTCAACAAAATGTTATTGCGACCCTGTTTCATTGCTCATCAAGTGTCAAGAAACCCATGCATGGACAGTGTCCCATCGGAAAAGGTAGTTGGTGCTACTACCAGCGAGCACTATCTTGTGGCCAAAAGCCAAAAGAAAAATATAAAGGTTTATCCAATGAAGTATTAAACATTATTAAGCCTACATATTTAGAATTATGCATCTAAGAACTACTTACTAAATGCCTGCATGGCATAACGCATAACTCAAAATGAGTGTTTTAATGGCATTATATGGCAGAGAGTACCAAAAGAAGTTTCGTGTGCCTCAAAACTTTAAAATTTGGTGCATTGGATGATGTTATACAATTTAATGATGGGTACAAGGGTCGTTTTGACATTTTAAAAAGACTTAATATAACTCCTGTTTACTTCACTTTAAAATCATACAAACATCTTGACGTTAATAGAATTAACGATGCAGGACGTCATTCAACACACACCAAATGTAAAGTAGCATAGAAAAATTTTAAGATCTACAAGGGGAAAAAATCAATGTTTTAGAGGGGAAAGAGGGTGTTATTTATATAAATCAGGGGCATTTTAAGTATATCTAATTGGGTTTGATATTAAAAATTGCAGTTTAAAGTTTATTTCTGATTTATCTCAAAATGCATTTTTTTAACATATTGGTATCTGACAACGTAAATAGCAGAAAAATATTTGTGGACCAAATTACTTAAAATTTTACAAGTACATTTATTTTATAGATTTAAAGAACCCCTACAATTTCGATGATTATAAAGTTGATATACTTTTAGTAGCTAAGGTGTATATCATATCTCGTAATAATTTTTTAGTGATATTTTTCAATGTTCTTTTACTCAAACCTTGATAAAAATTGTAATAATTTGATTATCATCAGAAAAATAGTACCAGCGCTAAAACGTATTATGATGATCAACAGGGAATTTACAGAAAAGTAATAATTTTGTTTACTTTTGAGTTATGGGCTTTATTCTAATAATCAATTTAACTACTATTTCATTATGTTTTTCTTACTAAAAAATTTTTTTGTGCTACAAATAAAATATTTAATGTATTTTTCTTAGTAGTTTGGAGTTATATTTCATCAGTAAAAAATATTTTAATTGCAAATATTACAGTTTTTCAAAAATTTTCTTCGAAGGTGTACAGATACCTTAAAATAACCCCATAATTATTGTAAGAAAGCTACAAAACCATTATTTTGCATTATTATTTTTTGTACTTTTAAATACATCTTTAATAATTGCATAAAAAATTCAATTTGATTTTTGGAAGTTGAATAAATCTTTAAAACTGAATTTTAATCTCTGCTATTAAGATATTTTTTTAAGAAAACAACTTTTTTATTTTATTCATATTTTAAGCATGTTTTCTCATATTTTTTATATTGAAATGTAAGCTTTAAGCAATTTTTAAGTACTTTCGCACGTGTGCATACGTACGCGTGTCTTTTGTTTACTCTCAAATAAAAAGAAGTGTTTAACAAAAATGTTTCAAATCATCTCACTCAGCTGAAAACTTATAACTTTTGTAAAACTTTTACCCGAGGCTCCGATCGCGTTTATTTCTTTAAATAACTGTCAAAGTCGTAATCACACATTATCATTAGAAAGTAAATATTATAATTTGGTAATTTTTTATTGCTTGTGTGTGACTGGAACCAATAAAATTTAAAAATTCAAAAATTGAGCTTAGTTTAAAAAATTGTAAACGTAATTTATTATAATATTAACAACAAAAATTCAATATAACTTAAACTATTAATATTTTTAAAAATCGAAAGTATCTGCGTTTAATATATCATTCCTCTTTAAAAGAGCTCAAAACAGAATATTGTTCTAAGATGCTACTGTATACCTTATTATATGTTCTTCCGTCAGTTGCAAATATGTGAAGATTTGGGCATTGGACTATATGGCCGATTGGGCTACATATAGTTGGCCATGGGAAAAACATTGCTTTTCCAAATGCACCCCATCTACCTGAAATGTTAGCTTTGTTAATAGCAACAGTAAAACTAGGGAAATTGAATTCGTTTGAATTGAAACGGTAAGTCAGAGGGGATACTTGGAATTCTAGGTATGATAACGCTATCCCTTTTCATGACATATATTAAAATATTGGCACCAAGTATATTCTGCATCAGTTTTGTGATCCAAAGCCTCATTCCTTTACGTAGTCGAGGAGCATCGAGATCTTGCGTAAGTATAACTGGTACATTTAATTGAAGTTTATGTGAGCGTACACCCGAAAGTTCAAGTGAATTTAAGAACTCCGTGGGATATGAAATACTTTGTTCTTTATCCATGATTGTATTCATTGATAAATATTTCTTCATTTCCCCCCTCCCCTGCACGTCTTTAAAATTTTTAATGTTGATTTTATGGACAATGTCATTGTTAGAAGTCAATATTGATCTTGCGTGCAACCACTGTGATCGCAAATTAGGAGCCAAAATTGAGTTAAGCGGAAGTCGACTTCTGCATAAGGGAAGGACACTGCACGGTTGTTATAAGCAAAATTCTCGTTTTTGAAGTATTAGACTTACAAATTTGGAATGTGGCAAACAATCTTCCTACTGTCAAGTAGAGATAAGCTATGTCTAGGATTTTCAAAAATCTACTACCTAGGACGGTTGCGAGTTCACTATAGATTTTAAAAAATACCATTTTTAATCAATTAGAGTCAACAAGAAAACAAATTTCTTCTCTTCAGTAAAGGTATGCAAAAACGAGTTTTCCTGAAGTCATCTCCTCAAGGGATTGTCAGGGATTTACGGGGTTATTACAGATAAAAAAATTATTTTTTGATTTACTAAACCTAGAGACTTGTAACTGGGCATACCTTTTTCTTTTGTTTAACAGAGATCCGATAAAAATAGAGTTTATGAAAACCGATTTCGAAAGAAAATTACGTAAAAGTTCAGATAAGTTTTTTCTTACATCATAGACATTCACGACCTGGCCTTCTTAATGCAAGAAGACAAACTTGCTGGAATATTTTTCAATACATTAAAAGCTTAAAGATAAGACAACTTAGATAAAAAAAAACATTTCAAAAATTATATATAGTCAGACAATGTAATGAAAAACCAAGCTAAGTGGGGAGTTAATGGCCAGTTTAAAATAAAACTGAATAATTTCTGCCTGTATTTAAATTCAAAGTAATTTTCTCACTTTTGGTTTATTATCCCCAAAAGTATCAAACAAGTTTTAATAAAATTACACAAATGCAAATTATGCACAAATAATTCTTAAATGCAAAATTACACACGACCGTGTAACGT